>NW_019091442.1:14321-28896 GCF_001949145.1 Acanthaster planci
ATCTCGCTGCCAGTTTGGCGGTCCATTGTCTAGGGATTATCGCTTCCTACTCCTTGATTACCTAAGGATTGCCTGGTGGGCCAGTCCGTATGCCATCACACATTGTATGACTCATCCACTATTTTTTATTATTAGCAAGGTCAAACTGTGCCGAAAATTTTGAACCCACTATGTTCATATTCATATTTCCAATATTCACCCTCTACAGTCAAGGTCAACCTGTGCCAGACTTTCTGACCTTATCCTATGCCTATCCCTTACCCAAGGTCATTCTGTGCTCTAATTTTTCACCCTACACCTCATTCCTATTCATATCAATATCATATTATTCATATATTATGCATATTAATGTGACCTTTTGCCATTTTTGTCGCAAAGGTCAAACTGTGCTGGATAGTCCCCCCCCCCACTACTTACAAGATATTTCTGATTTTCGAATTAAATCAAATGGCGAGATTAATTTGCAATGTATCAAGTGCATGAATAAAATTATAGCAAGTCATAGTAAAAATAGATGCCCTCGTGGCAAAATAAAAAACACGTGCACAATCTGTGGTGATGCAATTAAAATTACCATTGATCGTTGGTTAAGACATTGTAAACAGCACGACAAACAAAATAATCTATTCAACCCCGAGAGAATTTTTAGAAGAATTGGTTGACGAGCATGAATATTGTTATTGTTTGGATTGTAAGGTGAAATTGCAATTTATTGAGCAAAACGACGACCAGGCAACAATAGAAAGACTCAACACGTCCATTTGGAATTTAAAATGGAATTGTGTCCTCGCTTGCCGGAAGTGTAATTTGATGCGCAAGTGCAATATGGCTCCCGAGTCAACTGATTTATAGCAATATATGTAGCTAATTTTAGCTGGTTATTAATTAATTACTTATTTATTTGTTTAATTTGCTTGAACTGAGTTAATATCAACTCAGTTCAAGCTTTTTTTAGTTCAGTTATAATAAAACATCAACAATGTTAGAATTAATTCAAGTAGTTATTGAGCTAGTTATCGCAATTAACTTGACCTATTATACAATTGAATACATACACGCAAAGCAAGCGTCTTACAAAATTATAAATCGTATAAATAAATGGACGATATTAAAACTACCCTCACAGACTCAAGAGACGAAGAAAAAAGCCACGACAATAAGCCCAACGGAAAAGATCGATTAGGTTCAATAATAGCATCCAACGAGTCAAAAAAATACCTAGGCAAAGAATATTCCGTCAAGGACATTGAATATTCACCAGCAGAACAGGAAAAACTTTTTAATCTATACGAAGCGCGCTTTGGGCGAGAAATTTGAAAAGAAACTTTTAGAAAGTTTGTATCACTTAGAACGATAGCAAAACGCGTCAGAATAGCCGGATTTCAAAGCGGATCAAAATTTATTCTTGAAGAACTCGGTTTTGGGGAATACCAGAAAAAAACGAGGCAGGCACAATCGGCATTAAACGCCATTCAAACTGAAAATTGAAAATATTGAAATGGAAGAACTACCCCAAATATCTGACCAAGTGAGTGACATTGTAGCCTCGCTTACAGAGAATCAAACAGCACAAACCGAGGGTTTAGATTATAGAGAGCTTTTAGGTTTAGACAAACAATTGCAAACAATGAGAGGGCAGTTACGATTAAACCAAGCTAAAATTACAGAAATTCAAGAAGAAATAAACCGTCTTGAGACCCAACCGGGCACCTCTGAAGATTAGGCTCGTTTACGTGAATTGCAAGATCAACTCGAAGGACTCCAAGCTCAAAGGTACTTAATAAACGGGGAACTCCAGAGTCAAATATCGCAAATCAAACGTTTAATTAATTACGCTTTACAGTCGGATGATACACTAGGTGACAAGATTCGAATGTTGGTTCGTGAACAAGGCGTCACAATCGTACGCATTTTAACGGCTTTTAGTTTGGCCTTTAGTACAGCGTTAGAGCCGCGGGAGCTCCTGCACCAGAACCAGAACCAACGCCAGCACTAAAACCTCCATCCAAAGGAGGTGTAAAAGATTGGATTAAAAGGCAATTGCAAAATTTAGCAAATGTGTTGAAGAAACTCGGATCAAAGCTTTGGGAGCATTACCAGGTGTCCTTGGCAACGGTTTTAGGTTGGCAATTCAACGTGGTGAGTAAAGCGGTCGGATGGATTGCAGAACACGTGTGGACCCTATTCGTAGGGGTTTACTTTTGACATACGTGCAAAACATGTAGACCAGGTTTAACTTGGAGCAAAAAAATAAACCCACATTCACGTGAATGTGGGCTATTTTTCCCCTTTTTTTAAAGTCAGTACTTGATACAACGTAAATGCGGCAATCACAATTGCAATCGTTCCTACGGTCAACGAAAATTTTTCTTCATTATGCGCGTCCAACGGCTTGTTTTCGGGACAAGGCGTTGACAATGGCTTTATAAAAGAGATAAACATAATCATCGCGGTAGATGACGAATATAGAGAAAAAATGACCGATGACTCGCGATGTTGTATTGCTGGTAGTGATGTTTCGGCTGCTGGTGCTGGTAGCCTTCATCAGGCAACTGAAGTCTGGATGCTGCTACTGTTCGCCCGCTACTCCAACCACCTGACCTTCCTTGTCCGTTGCATCAAGAAGTCGGTGGTTCCCAAGGACCTTGGGGTCAAACCTCCGATCTGCACCAAGGGAGCCGTGAAAGCAGCAGAGACAGCCTCTCTCCTCTTTCCTCTCTCCGAGAATACACCTGACCCGAGCCACGAAGAAGACCATCCAGGCCGAAGTGGACTCCACTTTGGCCCAGATCCAGTCCACCTTCAACGAAGCTGACCGAACCCGGCTCACCCAGCACATCGACCGTTTGAGAAGAGTCGAGAGTTTGAGAAGTGAAACGCCCGCCAACTCACCAAAGTCCAAGACTTAGCCGAGGAGAGTTCGGCTCGTCACTCCACCAACACCCAACCGGGTCTACTGTGGATACATTGAAGTGGGTCGTCAACCTTTCTGCGAGGACCCTCACCGCCGTCGAGACATCTCTTCTTGTGAAAGGCCTCAGCTTCGCCGTCATCCCTGACAGCGTACCGGCTGCGGAGATTGTGGCCAGTGTGGAGACAGTGTTGAAGAAGCTTCACCCGGAAACAGCTGATCTGGTCCACAGAGAAGTCAACGGCGCCTTACGGAGAGCCCGCCCGCCCAGGAGTAACATCAACCGGGAGCAACGCATCGCCCTGAAGGCTCTACGGAAGGATCTTTCCATCGTGATCCCCCCCGCCGACAAGGGCCGTGCCAGCGTGATCCTCGACGCCGACACAAACCGGAACAAGATGAACGAGCTCATCTCCACGGGCCCTTACCGGAAGTTGACGAAGGACCCCACCGACCGGCTCTGCAGGAAGATCACAGACCAGCTGCTCACCCTCAACAAGACCGGGGGTCTTGACCACACCACCTACCGGAAGTTGCGCCCCACCATCAAGCAGCCCCCCAGGATGTATGGTCCACCCAAGATCCACAAGCAAGGGACGCCCTTGAGACCCATCGTTTCGTGCGTGAGCTCCTTTGCCTACCACCTCTCCATGAATCTAGCCTGGATCCTGTCACGGCTGACCGGCAACACACCGAACACCGTGCCCAACTCCACAGCCTTCGCAGAGTTCCTCCGCGGGCAGCACATCGACAGCCACGAGGTGTTGATCTCTTTCGACGTTGAGTCGTTTACCAACGTCCCCATAGACGACGCTTGCTGTGTGGCCCTTCGTCGCCTGGAGGAAGACCCTGAGTTGCCTGACCGCACATTGCTCTCCCCCACCAAGATCGTCTCCCTACTAGAGTTTGTCCTGCGCTCCATGTATTTCTTGGACGGTGGAGCGTCGTCATTGCACCACTGGATCAAGCCAGCCATCTACTAAACTACCTGAACAGCCTCAAGCCCAGCATTCGGTTCACCATCGAGAACGAGCAGGACAGCAGCATTGCATTCCTGGACACCATGGTCCACATGGGACCTGACGGCAGCCTGACCAGCACCGTGTACCGCAAGCCCACTCACACCGACCAGTATCTGGCTTTTGACTCACACCACCTAGAGTCCGTCAAGAGGGGCGTGGCCAAGTGCCTCCACGACCGCGCCTCACGCCTAGTCACCAGACCGCGCTGCACAGCCGCCGAGAGACACTGAGTCACCGCTGCCCTCATGGCGAACGAGTATCCAACATCCTTCATCCGGCAGTTATCAAGATCCAAGACCAGCACCGAAGCGGAGCGACCGGAGTACAAGGCCTTCACCATTCTTCCCTTCATGGACGGTATTTCCGGACGCCTGAAGAGGATCCTGGAGGACCACGGTGTCCGCACCGTATTCCAATCGTCCACCACCTTCAGGAGCCAACTCGTGCGCCCTAAGGATCCTATCCTTTTGTGATGCCCACGTCTGTTAAGCTACTCTTTTGAGGAATGAAATCCCACCAGGCCAGAGTGACCGCGTCCAATTGCGAGATCCAGTCCACCGTATAAGTACTCGCAAGACCAGAGCCCTTTGGCGGTTTAGCCCAACCAAAGCCCATGAAAGTAGACCCCGCGTATTTGCCGTTTGTTATGTGTAAGTCGTGTGCATCATAATTTTTACATTTTTACCGGGAACAGGAATATAACCATTATCGTAATAATAAGCCGTGCTTAAACCGTTTGATAATTTATCCCTCGTTTGTCTGAAAGATTTATTTGAATCGACTCCGTATAATAGACATTTATCTATAAATTTCCTATGATCGTTATTGTTGTGCAACGCGTCAAATATGTCGTTGCTCGGATTGGCATCAAGCAGTCGTAAAATATTTTTCGTACGGTGTAATAAACGTGGAAATTAAACAAAGCCGTATGGATCAGGATCTGATAATAGGTTCCAACCTACCCCGCAAGCTGTCGTCGCACAGTATACCGCGAAATTAAATTGATTTTGGTAAAATGATATCGGATCGCTCACCCAGCGATTTACCACTTCACCCGTGGTGATTTTCGGTAATTTTTACGCGTCCGTTAAATTTGTAGACTCTTTTGAAAAAGAATCGTCCTTATTGACAACGATTGCCAAATGACTACAATTGTGTCCCATTTATTTTATACACCCTTGAAAACGGGAGGTGCGGTGGGTTTTACGTCACAGTAAGCGGGTGGTTTATCTTTGTATTTAATAGACTTGTGCAAAGTTATTCGCCAAGTTTTTTCATAAGATCTTTTTTAAAAACTGCCGCTCTTTCATTGGCTAGCGCTTCTGCTCTTTCGTTTACTTGTTATTCAAATTCTTCTTTGCTTTAGCGTCTTGTAATTTTGTCGACGTACTTGACCGATCTTTTCCTTCATCTTGTTAAACTTTTTAAGCTCCGATAAAATTAGTACAAATTCTTCTCGGGATATCATTGTCTTCGATCGCGTGAGACACATATTCATCTATTGTATTCAATTTAGCACCGCAAAGCACGCAGATTTGATCCTGATTTTGGTTTTGTGAGTCAGCCGGCGTTTGGCGTATTTTATCATCGCGTAAGCGTGTTTCTCTGAGACTTGAAATTGGTCTTTACGGCATTTGTGGGTTCTTTCGTCACGTCTTGGTAGCACACGGCAATTAGAGCCTTGAGCGGCTTGCCTCTCAAAATCTTGCCCACTAAAATTTGATTTACTTGGAATTCTATGAAATACGCTTGTTCGGTCGTTAATTTAATGTCCAGTTCTTGAAATGTCTTGCTAGATTACGATTTGGGCTTTTTATAAACGAAACGCTGATTATATTTGCCGCCCACGTTTTCTGCCTCGTCCGAATAAACGGGGCATAATACTAAACCGCAATCTCGACACACGAGTTTAAAGTCTATTTCCATCCTATTTGTATGTGCGCACGTGTCTTCTTTATCCATGATTGTCATTTATTTAAAGGACGTAAAAATAACTTCAGTTATTCCTGAGAATAACTGAGGTTAAAATTAATTCATAAGTTAATTCTCAAATTTAATCGACTTTTAATTTCACGGAAGATTCCAATTCAGGTTCAGATTCAAATTCAGAACGCCCAAATCCGCTAAACGCCTGCAATGCTGATTTATTTGAAATTAGTCCGTCATTTCTAACTTTCAATAAGGCCGTCGAAACCGTGTATCTAACGCTGACGTCGCAAGAAAGCGAACCATGGGTTCCGTAATAGACATTTTTTGGTTAAATGAATGACTGTGCGTAGCATCTTTTATTTATAAATTTCTCAATATTTGACGCGTCGATGGTCTCTTTTTATGATCAAATAACGAAGCGTGAGAATCAATTTTAACGTACATGCGATTTTTATCGGTGTAGGGCGGTTTAACGACGTATTCTATTCTGTTCAAATGTCGATATCGCGACTGGCTTTGTAAGCGTTTATCGTGCACGACGGCAAAATAGACTTGGCAGTGGCCTGTTTTTCTATGGGTGCGTTCGATTAGCTTCCGTGAACACACCAGTGTTACACTCACGGGAAGCCTCAAAATGAGGCTTATCGAACGCTGCAGTGTGTTTTCCAAGGCATTCTGGGAAAAAGGTCAAGTCACTGCCACGTTCCAACATGTACGTCCATGCACAAACAGTCCATCCGTGACGTCATTACACTCGGGCAGCCTCCAGAGACCCGCTCGCCAGCCGGGGTAGTAGTGGCTGACACCAGGGCAGGCACGAGGATCACGTGATGGCTAAACGAACGATCTCGTGTAAGTTTGACTTACACGTGTAAGCTAATCGAACGCACCCAATGAATTAGTAGGCCGCCAAATTTATATCGTCTGGTATACGCATCATACGCCTTTGCAGTTGATAACAAATTTGACGATCTACAATATCATCGGCGTGCCAAATTTGTACACGAGATTTATGCTGTAACAGGTCGTGTCTGGCATCATAATAAGCAGGCATTTTTCTATGCCTCCATGAGCATAATAAATGGCGAGCTGCATTGACTTACGTGAGTGCCATCTTTAATCACGGGATTTGAAATGGTTAATTTGCTTCAGTCAAAAGGGCCTTAGGTGAGATTGGGATCGCTATTGCCGGCATTGAGACGCTCGTGGTCGTCTGAAACGATGTAAATTTGGGTTGACGTGGTTCTAATTTCCGGCTTTGTCATAAATTTTTGTCATAAATTTTTCTCATTTTTTATTAGCCCTTAATCAGCCCCGTCTATAAACTCGGGTGGAATTTCGACTTTAGTTAAATTTTCGACGTCGACGTCGTATTCAATTATTAACCCAATTTCATATAAATCGCCAAATCAGGTATTGGCTCGTTTTCTAGCGCGTGCCGCAGCTTTTTATGCTTGCCATCTATATGCACCACGTGATCCACACCTTCCAACTCGATACAATTTACGCAAGAGGTGCAAGCGGTACAACCGAAACATTCGATACAACGGCTGTACTCGTAACAATCTTCGCAACTGTCCAAGCCGCTTGAATTTTCGCAGTCGTATGGATTGAAACAATATATTTAATAATATTTATTTATACATCTACCGCATTCGCCGCAAGTGGATCAATTATTGCATTTAGTGCAATCGTTGCAATGGTCGCAATCATGACACTCTTTGCAATTTATGCATTTGCATAGAAGGTCAGCAACCGTAGGAATTTACCAAGTTAATTGAATTGATTGTGTCTCGGCAAAAATAACAATTTGCGTTTGTTTTATGGTCTATCATGTTTTTTATATTTGTCTTGTTTCTATTATTTTTCATTTTGAACGGCGCATGAGTCACGAGAGATAAATATTTCAGTCGGCTTGTAAACTCTTTTACCGGTCTTGGTCTTTCTAACTAAACATACGCGGTGCCTTTGATTTTGAATGTCCAACTTTGCTTGCTCAATTAAATCGTGTTTCGGTTCGTAGCCGTTGACAATTAGCCAGACTGCGTGAACGGCAACTAAAATAGCGTTTTCATATTTAGTGGCTAAAGTTAGGGCCATATCATTTTTATATCCTAGTTGAGAAATTTATCTCATTTTCCCCGGCTATTTTTTTTTAATTGGAAAGTACCCAGGGAAATTCCCTTTTTTTTGTTTTGGGGCTTTCTGCGGAATTCACGAGTTTTCCGTCCCTTTTTCCGGGGTGACGAGGTCAAAGGTCGCGCGCGCGTAAGTTGGGGTCTCAATTTTGTGTGCGCACCGCGAGCAGTTGTGGAAAGTCCCTTTTGGGGGGTCACGAGTTTTGGAAAGTCCCGTGCTGGTCTGGGAAGTGGAAAAGAGGGCCTGGTCCAGTACCAGCACATTCCTACTACTGGCCTTACACTCAGGTTTCTTTAATTTCAGTTCACATTGCTAATGGTAAAAGAATGTTGGCATATTTGTACCTGCTTCACAGTTCATCCATTCAGTAATGGAGACTCCCACAACATCTGCAAACACTACCCGGTTCGTAAGTGTGACGTCACTTCAGTTTAAACCACACCCACTGCACACGTGCACACTGCACTGCACATAGGGTTACATGCATTGATCGCCGTTTACATAGAAGTTAACGCGCAATTTCAGCGATTGTCCCATAAGGGTCTGCAAATTGTGAATACCATTCATATTGTACCAAATAAAACATTACTTTTATAACACAGGCAAAGAAATGCACAACCGAATTTTCAGTACTCCATGATAGTTGACATTTTCTGACATGAATAATACTGGATGCCGGCTGTTCGCATTCATCAATATTGCGGCAGCAGAAATCAACCAACCAATCAATTGATCAATCAATCAGTCAGTCAAGCAACCTTTATTTCAATAATGCCAAAAGATTTCAATACAGTACAACAGAATAGATTAATTAAACATGTAACTGATATTGTACACCTTGATAGATTGGGGACAAAAATCATTGAAAATGAACTCATGCGACTAGTCAAAAGAAGAAAAATTAAGAGAAAAAGAAGATAAAGAGCAACGCAGTAGTTATTTCATAAGCCAATAAACAGCAAGTTCATTACAATCGCATGCAATATAAGGCAATGAAAACAGTTAAATGGCAGACATAATATTGTAGCGTGTCCTGTCTATGGGCTCTGAAGCTGACAAGAACTACTCGGTCAGGCTCAAATCTCCGTTCCGGCAAAACTGCTCTGTTAATTATCACAAAAGCCAAAGGGCTGTCTGACACACAAAGCTCCATACACAAGGTGCCTAGACGGGGACTGCGAAGGTGCAAGGCGGGAAAGCCGCAGGCCGTTCGCATACCAGCGGGGGTAGCCAGCTATCTCCATGCGGGTCCGAGCTGGTGCCCCGGCGGCCGAACCCATTGGCGCTACAATATAAAGAAATAAATTGTACATAGATCATGAGACATGATGATCGGCATGTCGTGTCGGATCCCAGTCACGGTGCACACACGCACATGTACAATACGCACAGTTGGTAGATGCTGGCTCATTGGAGTTCAGTTGAGCAGAAGGCCTTATGAATAATTCATGTATTTTGACTCACCAACCTACGGGAAAAAATCATTTGAAGCAAACTAGGGACAGGGAGCACCCCCGTACCTTTGTGTTGGTAATTGTTGTACTGGTATCTTAGGAATACTTTTCAGACATCTGGGGGGATGTGTCAATTAAAAATTGGGTAGAGTGTACACAGGGATTGGACTTGTTGGGGGTACCCCTCTGTCCCATTTCGTGCTTGGTATAAACAAATTCGCCGGCAGCTCGCATAACCCTCATAAGGCGCCCTCATTTGATAGCCTTTCTTGCACAACTTGTTTCATACGTCACCAGTCAGTTAGTCTTGGTTTCAAGACGTTAGTGCTTGATAGCGGACACCGTCCGTAGTGCGCCCCCAACGACTCATAATTAGACTGTGCGCCAGCTCGCGCTAGTTGTGCGAGGGCGCTCTTCATCAGAAATAAAACACCTATCGATCATTGACGTCTTAAGCAAAGACTACCAGTCAGTAAGTCTGACGTGCAGATAAGCCAATCGGACCCCCCCCCGTGACATGTAGTTATTCATAATTGCATATGAACGACATGATCTTGCATAATGTATGCGGAATTTCCACCAATCAAAGTAGTCAGAGTTTTGGACTCGATTATAAAAACAAGTCCGGCAATGTGAGTGGCCGGCTGCTACCACTTTTGATAAGCTCATTCGCTTTGCACAAACCGCTGCCAAATTTGTCAAGTCGGGATTTCTGAACTGAACTCATTGTAATAAGAAGACACAAGAGGGCGCGAAGCAAGTAACAGAGCGCGGTCTGGCCTATCCAAAGCAGAAACATCACTGAGAAGACACCACAGAGATCCCGACTTGAGTCTAGTCACACTGGTCTTGTTGATATTACCCCCCTCCCTTCGGGCACAAGACGTAATTTGAACTTAGACGTTTGGTTGAAATCTGGTTGGCATGTTGTTTCATCGTTGATAACAATAATGTGATGGATGCAAGTGCGCCCTCACGTGTCAAGCGCATTTTCCCGCGCACATTAGCTATCTCACACAGCCTAGCTGAACGGTTCCATCGTTTCATCATTCTATCTTGCATAATTAGAGCATCATCAGAAAGACTTCAAACAGCTTCTTAAGTGCCGGCTAGTGTAACTACCCAGGACTGAGTGGGTGTAATTTAGTGATTATGTGTTGTTTTTGCATGATTTTTTGGGGCCAAAAGCCTGACTCTGTTTGAAATTGAGGTCAACGTGCAATAAGTGCACGCAGGCGATGTACATGTATTTTATACATGAACCGTATGTGTGAACCCAAGTATATTTTGCACTGTTGGATTTTATTATACAGGGTGTCTATTTATAAATGATGAGTGAATAAACCGGATTGCTGTTTGCTGGTCAAGTTCGAGTTGTGTCTCCTATGTGGTCCGAACCGGGATTCACCATCTGTTGGGGTGTACACTTCAACAAAACCCTGGGGCTACGCAAGTAGTGACCATCACAATAATCCAACATTATCTGAACATCACTTTTGTGACGTAGTTCTGACGTTGCAAAAAGACTTTTATTAAACATTGGAAGTACGTTTAAAATCGATATTAGTTGCGAAGTTGTGATATTAGCAACTTCAATCCAATATTTACCCAACGTTGATGATCCAATACAGCATCGATGTAAAGATATCGACGATTATTCAGAGTTGAGTAATTGTTGACATTGTGTCGTAATATTAACAACCCACATTTAATGTTTAGCCAATGTAAGGTCACAAACGTTGTTTCAACTTTTCTATTTCTACATTTATCTGATGTTGCTTTATTGTCGAAATAAGGTACCGGATGCAATTTCAACAACCTGAATTAAATGTTTAATCAACATTAAGCCGGTGACGTTTATTCGTTGTACGGAGTCCAGCGTTGAATATTTGTAGATATTGCGTCGTCCCTACGGAAATGTACCTATTTACCAATTGAGACCGATTCACTTACGTATTCAATAATCAATCCCAAAACCTTTTGCTTGAATCAATTGGAATCCAATTGGGTTCAATTGGTTTGAATAGTAAATTCGGACCTTTTCTCAGTTGAACCATTTCAAACCAATTGACACCATTTACATGCTAATTCACAATCCAATTGTAACCAACCGAAGAACCAATTGAAGGCATTTCAATACCAATTCAAACCAACTGAGTCCCATTTGAAAAATCCATTTCGTTGGGGGAAACAAGCTGAAAGCAAACTAATTGGAGCCAGTTGCGTTCCAGTTGAAATTTCCAACTGATCGAAGAATACAGAGAGAAAGCGTACCAATTGGAATAATTTGATTCCCATTGAAATTCCAATTGATTGGTGAAAATAAACAGTAAAGAAAAAATGCCAATTGAAAAAAGTGGCGTCCCATTTGAAATCTTCAATTGATGGGCGAAAACAAATGGGGGAGAAAACAAACCAACTGAAACCAATTGATTGCCAATTGGACCAAATTCATTCCATTAAATTCAATTCAAAAATCAATTGATTTGAATAGCCATTTTTAGTTGGGGTGATGTGAACAATATATAAGCGCATAAACTTGCAAGGTTCTCACCGATACGACGGTAATTAACGGATGATGACACTGTCTCTGTCGTAGCACAACCGAACAAAATCTCTATTGAAGCTCTCCTCAATAAAATAGGGTTGACAGACTGATGGACTGATGAGCAACAATCGGTGAGTCGACAGGCTAATTGGTCGGGTCGACGGACGGACTAATTTGATAGGTCGACAGACTGACTAATTTGATGGGCCCCTGTAATGTTAGAAAAATAACACATTTACTTTTATATATGTTTATATATGTAGATGATACACACCGCATGGTGCAAATATTGTGTACACACACTGGTAGTAAAAGGCCATAGGTCATACACTGTGGTTTGAGTGTATAGCTTTAAGCTCTCTTAACCAAAACACAGCTGTTCAACAGTTAGGACTGAAAGAATGTGACAATTGCATAACACTTTCTTGGGTAGACAGTCCGTGTCCTCAAACCGAAAACATCTAGGGTAAGAGTCTTCACATAGCATCATAAAATGACCTTTGCGTACACAAAGTAAAACTCTCAATCTTTGTTGGTGAGCATATACTAACCTTGAGATCTGGCATACAAAATCATGTAAAAACACTTGCAAAAGTCAGAGTGTAATGGACATTTCCATCAAGAATACGATTGGTCACTCAAAAGTTTGACAAAACCTTGTTCGGAGTTTGATTTGCATATAAAGTTCCCCATTGGTCAAATCTTTAATGGTTCATTGTGTAACTCTGGTAATCAGCAGATTTAATCCCAGGTCCCAACAACCTGCAACCTCCAATTTGATTAATCTCCCAAACAATTGGAACTTACATTCTGTTTCTAAAAATATTTGGTCAGGACTGTGGGAAAGTTCCCCCTAAAACAATGGACTGGATTAGCAAGTGGGGTAAACACTTTATGACCTCCATCATTGCATACCAGGGATGGTTCCGTTTGGGTTACATAAGGTTGAAAAATATCGTTGGAACGAAGGGAGCAGAATGGAAAAAGCAAGACAACCCACAAGAAATACGTGTATACAGTTTCTCATTTCCTGACAGTAATTTCACGGGGGAGCTGACATGAGTTTGTTTTTGGACATGAAAATGAAGTCCATTTTCCAAGTTAGTTCACCCTCCGCCATGTCAATCTAGCCCAGGTTAGACGCCAGTCTTCATTACATTACGACTGAGGTCCAGGTTCTAAGACATATGTACAAAACGACCAAAAATTTGGTTTTAATTTGTTCTTGGTTTACCTCGTCGAAGAAACTAACTTCACGTTTACAAGTTCTTCGTGACCTTATCTATCCGTCTTGGAGGTTAAAGGATTTCAGAACGAACCATGGACTGCGGAATTAGGGAAAATACACTGAGCAACGTTGCTGTTTTTCACCGTTATAGATGTAATTCATCCGTTCTCGAGTCGCAAAGTGTCCGCATGTACAGGAATCCGACTGCGTTCACGCACTACGCGTGCCCGATTTCTGGTGAAAGTTTATCTGGTTCGTAAGTGTGACGTCGCTTCAATTTAAACCACGCACACTGCACATGCACTGCACATAGAGTTACATGCATTGATCGCCGTTTACGTGGAACCATAGAACCAGAACTTCAGCGATCGTCCAATGGGAGCCTGCAGATCGTGGCGCGTCCACCTTTGTGACGAAGTCACTTACGAACTGGATTGTACGCCTTTTACACGGAGGCCGTGACTGGTACCGGGCTTAAACCCGTCTGCCGATATAAAAAAAAGTAGTTCCGTTTTTGTCGGATCTGGTGCTTCAGAGAGACCTATAACCCCCTATTGATTTATGTTACCCCTAAAATGTTTATATTTTGTTTTGCTTTATATCTGGGTTTATTAACATACATTTGTGAAACAACCTGCTAGTTTATAAGAATAACCTCGGTCAGCGTAGCCCAACTTTGTAATATGCAGGGTTCTTGTATGGGAATAAGTTTATCAACGAGCTTTCTTTGAAGTCTTAAACATGTTTAATTTATTCGTAGATTTTTTATTGATTAAAGATAAATACACAATATTGTAGAGATCTGACTTTAAACCAATAAAACAGTAACTTACCTTCAGAACTGAGGAATAAAAAATTACATTGAGGGCATGGTGATCGTGATGAACAGGCGAGAGCGATGCTATACTAATCAGGGGCACAGTATGCAAAGGCTGTGCCGGCGTGCGCACGTGCAGTAAATAGTGATCACGCACAAATTGTGCATTTTGATTGGCCTTTCTTTTTCTTTATTCGTAAACCAAACATATAATAAGCAGACTGGATTTTTGATTGGCAGTGACAAGTTGAATTTTAGAGCAACGGACAGATAGCTAGAGTGTGTGGACTTAAAAAAATCTCCTAATTAATACGGTTTTGCGGGGTTGGGGAGAAGGAGATAACCCTCGGTGTAAATGTATACCCACTGGTTGATAACATGCATAGTGCCCTCACTTCATTATTGGAACAAGCAGACAAGCACATTGTTTTTGACCATGGAAGCTGACATCTTTACAGGGTGCACTGAACCAATTCAAGCTCCACTGAAAAAAGTGTAAAATCAACCAAGTTTGGAGCCCCGTGGCA
>NW_019091442.1:61102-71336 GCF_001949145.1 Acanthaster planci
CCCAGGACGGCACCCATGCGGCCAATGGGGGATTTTCCATCAGTCTTTTTGAATGACGGTGTTTTGTTATTAGAGCTTTGCAAACAACTTAGAGGTCAAGTTGCAAAATTCTGTTACAATGTATTCACACTACGACTTCAATCAAACATGATTGCACATGATCGAACTGCACCGGCCCGCCCGGCAAAATCAGTTTTCCCTTCTGAACTTGCCTTCGATAGAGCATGAGTCCGACTGTGAACAGTGTCCAATCAAAATTCATTTTGCACGGCCATTAATGACATCATTGGCCAGATATGGAATGTAAGGGCATGGCTGTTGGAGATTGGCAAACATAATGCTAAATTTGAATATACATTTATAATTGGATGTAAGGTCGTTTTTCAACCCCCAACACTGTTTAATTTGCGAGTACAGCCTATGTGTATACATACAGTGTACAGTATATGTACATGTATACATGTGTGTACAGATACGTGTACTATATACATTGTATGCATATCTATCCCATGTATGCTGAGGTAAATAGTTGACCGCAAGTAGAAGGCTGAAAATTTACTGGTACAATAAATCCAAAGGAAAGTCCAGTTGCACATGTTTTAAAAATTCCACCCAAATTAAACATGCCTAAATGCAATTTCCGTGAAATTGCACCTTTGTACTTTAATAATCTCTGTGTTATTTATGTGTGTTACATTTTTATGCAAATATGAATAACTCAATGTTGCATAGATTGTGCTCAAAAATCGGTAGATTTTTTATTGCTGCTGAAGATTTGGAATTCCTTTTGGCAATTTATTGTTGTGCAAGTACAATGGTACATGTATATGGGGCAATGAGCTACCGGTAGCAAGCAACCTTTTCTCAGAAATCCTTTGAAATAGCAAATTTAGGTTTAAAATTTCAACATAAAACATGCACACTGAAGAGTGTCTTCCTGGATTTATATTTTACATGAACATCTGGTCACTTTTGAATTTCTATAACTGGGCACTTTCAGTTCACTTATGATACATAACTCCAAAAGTCTTAGATTTTTTTAGATTTTCATACACTGAAGAGGGGTGCACAAAAAAATTGATATTGAGAAACATTCTTGCCCGTTCATCAAAGTTACACACAAAATAGCCTTAGACACCAAGAAGACTAACATCACGATGATGTCATCAGGTGTCAAATTACAAGTGCTTAAATTTTATTCGCATTAACTCTTCGAAAATTCACATAAGATCCACTGTGACTTCCCATAGCTTACTTTTTGCCCCAAGTGATAGAGTGATATTTGGTCCTCATTTCTTCTCGTGCATGTAAAATATTCTGACACCTGTACCTACACAATATAACTTGATAATGAAACAGTTTCTGGGTACATCACAAATGTTGTTAAAGCTACTGTACTTGAACCGAGGGCCATCACCGGGATGTAAAGAACAAGAAGAGGGATGTATCTCCTGAAGCACATGTCTCACCGGTTTGAAACTGCAGATAACTTGAAAGGGAATTGTTATATAAGAAAAATGACTTGACGTGATGATGACTGAGTTCAAATTTACAAAAGAATGCAAAAAAGCCCTCTGTTCTGTTTGCAAACAGAAAGATAAGCTCTCTTTTTTTAAAACACGTTTTCTTGTCCCGTAGCATTTGATTGACTTCAAACTTGGCAGACCTTCAGACAATCATCCGAGGATGATCCTAGCACAAATTTGTCATGATGACGTCATGTGATTTCATTTTGAATATTTAATTTTTTGCCATAGGGTTTGTAACTTTGTACACATTTTTTTCTAAACACCAATGAGTGTGCAGTTCTCAACTTCGGCTCAAGATTACTATATAAACAAAAGAGAAATCCTACATGTATGTTATACGGTCTGTTATTTGATTTGAAATATAGGCCTACCCAAGATTCAAAATATCAGGTGATATTTCATAAAAATTGTCAGTTTTAGGCACAAATCATGTGACATAACTGAAAAGAGCAGTTTTTCTGCATACACTATGTGTTTTCAGCCCCCTGACTTTGTACACGTTTTCAAGCCACCATTTTGGTAACTTTGCATTGTTTAATCGTTATCAAAGTGATAGCCAACAAAGATCCTAATACAAGAATTATTTTAGATTAATGACATGGTCATGTCATCATTTGATTTATTATTGATTTTTCAATATTTCAACCCATTGACTTTGTACACGTTTTCAAGCCATCATTTCGTTAACTTTGAGATTTTTTAGCAATGTCAAAGTTACAGCCAACATAGACCCTGATACAAAATTTATTCCATGTTGACGATGTCACGATGACATCATGTTATGATTTTTTTTAATTGATTTTTTGTTTATTTTATTTTTCCCCATTAACCACTTTGCACCGGGTTAATTAAAAATGGTAATGATGCTGGGCCGGGATAATTATCGTTTTTTCTGTTTTCAAAATTCTTTAAAAATTCATCATTTTATTTAACTGACGTTTATACCCACAGGCAGTAATATTTAGGCACTACTCTAAATTGACAGCTGACCTTCAATGAAGCCCGAGCTTTTCAGCTAGGCCTACAGCCTTGTAAAAAGAGCCCAGATTGTGTGGTATTATGTAAGATTCTTTTGTTCCCGAAATGGGGAACAGTGAACTGCTGGCCTGTATTCAATGGGGACCAGATTAGCATGCAGCTGTGCTGTGTGGCTCATCACTGTGGTGGTGGAGAGCTTTTGTCCCCAGTGGGAAATCCGCTTGCTCTAAATGCCCCAAACTGTGGTATATGCTTTCAAAACAAGGTTGGATTATCTCCACTATTGAGAGTGAAAAAATGTCGGTAATTCCCAACAACCTGGTCTTTTGTGTCGAGCATGGTCTTTTGCTACCAGGCCGCTCTTTTGTCAGGTTTCAGGTCCCTGGCTTTGTGTATAAAGCCTTGGTGCTTGAAAATGGGTCCCCCGTCAGGAAGTGGTTAAACAACTCGAAATCCGAAACAGCTCTGTGGTTGTTGCTGTAACAACCACTACCTCTATATGTAGTTTCAAAATGTTTACCGAATGATGCCTTATAGATATAGTTATTTTAGTATAAATTAGGAAGAGACTTGGTGAAATCACACATCTGTGGGCTGATCTTGTAATTGTTGCAGTGAGGTCTAAGAGGGTAGAGTGTACCATTTAATTTCACTTGCTGTTTTCATGCAGACAGAAAGTCACCTGTACAGAGAGTAAGTAAAGGTTTCACATGTAAGACCATGAGTTTTTCCATCAAAAGATACAATTCTATTTTGTTGAAAGCCGACAAAAAGTTGATGAAGAGTGTTTGCCGTAGCATTGCTGTTGACCTAAATGGCATGTGCAATGACTGACTTCAGGTGTTAATTTATAACGGTTTTGCCCTTATGTATTATTAAACACTGTATGCTCAGTGCTTGTCCGAGAGCTTCTGAAAAAATTCACAAGCTTACTCAGGTGGGACTCGAACCCACAACCTCCTGCTTACTAGTGCAGACGTCTTAGCCACTCGACCACTGAGCTTGCCGTGTTTGGCTGGCCGGTCCGAGTCAGATGTAGCAGCGGGTACTACAAACTATTTTTTATTTATTTATACATACGTTGGGTAAGGGCAAAACCCGTTATAAATTGACATCTCCCCGACGCAAAATACATTTTGAAATGACTTCTGGTGGTATGCGAATAGGTGTCAGTTCATTCTTGGATAGGCTGAATAAGGCTATGCAAGACAATTCTTTCAAGATGTTTCATGACCATTGATGTCAATGGAACTGACTGGAAGTCATCCTCAGAGGGGCGCGGCTTTTTAGCTTGGGATGTAATGACCGCAATTAACTTTTCAGCATGAGGAATACATTGCTGAACAACAGACATCTGGAATTAGTTATCAGTATGGTGTAATAAGTTGATGTGCACGTAATTTTAGTACTCTTCTGCAAATTCCACCTGGTCCACTAGCTTTTTGTGGGTGGACTGATTTAATTTCAAATATGCATGTAGTACGGGTAGGTAAGTTTTTTGTTTGACAGCAGTTTTTAAGGTAAAAATTTGAAGAAATTAGTAAAGAAAATAGAGAGAAAACACTAATTGAAACCCAAAAAGTTTCTGCTGTCAAGCAGTCAAACTTTCTTACACATAAACAATTTGATTGTTTTCAAAGCCAGAAAAACCACTAAATATGCAGACCTTCAAATCAAGCATTGACATGTTTGAATTTCCATTTAATTGCCCTTTCTAATGAAACCTCTTAAAGCATACCTTCACCCTTCACATGTTTAGAAATTATTTCAAAAGATACTTTCAATATTAATTTGATGCTATCAGAAATTAAAATGATCTAGATACATTTGTAGATGGAAGTGTAGGGCCTATACAGTGTACATTGTAAAGACGGAAATGTGTGTAACTGTTTGATTTAGTTTTACTTTGGTTATATTTAGCAGAAGTGACCACCCATCTGTGCGTAGTTGTATTACATGTACCCAAACTTTAAAAAAAATTTTTTCATAGTATTCAGTATTTTTCACATACCAATGCTACATTGTACCGGTACATACCTGTACAGTATGTACATGTACCCTAGTGATTGTCAAGCTGTCAGAATTATTGCCAACTCAACCCTAGTATCCAGGCATTACATGAGGACCTGCCTGATAATGGTAACTACATATATTCAGGTACCTGATACCCTGAGGTCAGTTAGGTCACACCTTTTGTTGGAGCTGAAAAAAGCCAGATAAGGCAGAACAAGGGTACTGTTGTGCTCAGGTCTTGCACCCAGTCCTTCCCTTATCCAATTTCACTGCAGAAGGATTACGGATACATGTAGATTGGCCCCTAGATTATATTGGCAACACAAACTGCATTGGTACCCTACCCTGTAAACTTTATGCAGTCTTCACTTTTTCTGTCATCGTGACCACAGCTCTACTATGAGGTGGTACCTGTATACACGTTTATGTACATGCCATAAATGGTTACTGGCTGCTAAATGTATCTTCAGTAAAGGTACATTACATTTAATTAAATTTATGCTTGTGTACCCTTAATGAAAGTAGGTTGAATGACTTCAGCCCTGATGATCATGACATCGGAAAATTTGTGTTTAAAACGTGAATTTCATGATGTCATGAACATAGAGCTGGAGTTGCTACATGTACGTGTATGTATTGTATACCAATATTTACCACTTCAAGTGGAGTAGTAAACGTGATCCATATGAAGCATTCTACATGTATTTCCCCAAGGTGAAGCTTAGGGAAAAGAGAGTCCGTGGATCATCGAGGAAGGCAGGTTTTACAACACACAATATAAAGCAGTCAGTATTTGTTTTTAAGATACCTCTCCTACATACTCTAATGGATTGAAATAATAACTAATTAATTTGATCAAAACAGTGAAAAAAACAAACGTACTGGTAGGTCTGGTACTCTACTTGAACAAGAAATTTACTCAAATTTACCAACACCTTTCCAAACTACATGTACCTCTTTGAGAAATGTTTTGACCCAGCTCATAGCTTCAACACTAACAAGAATACATGTACGTGCAATACGGACATGCATTCGTACACAATACTGGTGGTCATATATAGTTCTTTGGTTGTACGGAATGGTGCTTTTTTCCCTGAAAAGCAAGATACTGTAGCAACTAAGTGAACATCTGCAAGTGACTAGCCCTCGACCTATCAGGATGCCAAATCTGTGGGTGATCGAGGTGTTTCAGTCATGTTAGTAGTCTTCAGTAGCTTGAAGGTACATGTACACACCAACCTGGATGTCCCCTTTGGGCTATAAGTGTATTCCCTACAGAATGATGTTAGAAGAGATTTACCAGTTTACAAATATTGAGTGGCGGCTCTTAGTAGATTTGAAGGAATACTGTCGCAAAGTAAAATCTGTATTTTTCTATGTCACCGGGTAAAATTTCTTAATTTGGAGACACTCATTATGTTTTTATGTACCTGTAACTGATATACCAGTACAAATCAGAGTCTGCTGCATTGATTACATGTACATGTAAGCCCTTAAAATTAATTCCTGAATGGACGCAGATGTACATGTAGGCACATCCGTTGACATCCTTGCCATGATTTTTGTGTGCTTGCCAAGTTGTCAAGTAGCATGAATTGGGTCACAATCTTCTCTCCAGGTTTTGGGTTTGTGCACCACCCTGGCCATATGGTGCCTCAGGCTAGTAGGGTTGGTGTAGGTACATGTTTCTGGTGAGCACAGTCTTTAATTCCTGCCCCCAAACCACATGCACATGTACAGTGTATACTTATGTGGTCTAACATGAATTTCCCAGTGCATTAGCATTACTAACGCTACTGGAAATAGTAAACTACATGTATATGTATGTACAGTCTTCAAATTATCTTGACAAGGTACGTGTACCTATACATATACATGTACACATGTGTATGTAAGCTGTGTATGATACTGTCTTTGATACGGTTTGTTGTGCATATTTTTACATACTGTCAAAAGCCTTGAGTGATGATTAAATTGGTTGTTTGATTTAGGTCGAAGAGAATTCAGTATTTGCTCTGATTACATTGTTCATGTTACAAGCATGCTAAAAATACCGGTTTCTGCTTTATAACACTCTGAACTGAACAACAAGTCTCATACTGGTACGGCAGTACGCCGAAGCAGCTATTGCTTTCCTTAAAATTTTTTTTTTGCAAGTTGGCAAAAAAGGCTTTCTTTTTGTTCTGATTTTTCTGGCTTTTTTTGCATTTTTCAAAAAAGGCATTTTTTGTTGAGATTTTTTCATTTTCGCATTTTATGAAAAAAGGCATGAATTCTTTTTATTGATTTTTTTGCTTTTCATAATTTGTGAAAGGCATTTGTTTTGTTCTTTTTTTTGCATTGTAGAAACTTTCCGTAAAAGGCATTGTTTTTGTTCTTTTTTGGGGGGCTTTTTTGCAATTTTGCAAAGAAGACATTCTTTTTCATTTTTTTGGGGAGGGGGCCTCTCCGCAAGTTGCGGAATAGGCATTCTTTTCATCAAGGTTTTTTTTTTGCTGTTTCGTTCACTGGCCAAAAGGGCTATTGTTTTCGTTCTGTGTTTGTGAAGTATAAGACACCTTTCCACAGACAGGAACAAAAAACCTCAAATTGCCTTTCTTTTGCCACAATTCTAACAATGAGCAATGTTACAGGCAGTTTGCAGTGGTTTTTTAAAAAAAATTGGATTAAGAGGGCAAAAAATGTGTGATTGTGTAATACGCATTTATACATGTCAATGCACCTGGTTGGGGAATAGGGGTTAGGGTGATTTTATTTGGTCAAAACATGACCCTTGTCAGGAGAGCAGTTTTTCGGCACAAAGAACTTCTCTTAAGTACACAGTTTGGTGTTATAAGGATTAAGAGAGATTTGCTTAATAGGTCATTAATCTCGATTCGAAAAAAGTGAAACAGTAACATCATGAAAAAGGAAAAATCCAACTTTTAACAATAACCGCTTTTTCTGTATTTTAAAGTTTCTACACACGACTTTTCGTCCTTGCTCTTTTCTGATTTCCTTTAAACCCGACACATTGTCAGAGTACTACCTGGAGATGTATGCCAAATCATGACGTCATTGTGATGTCCTCACCTGATTTATTGTAGAATTTCGAATGTTTAATTTTTCCCCATGTGTTTTGTACATGTTTTTCAACTGCCGGTATAACATAGACTTTGGCAACTCCACAAAATGAAACTTGGGCCAAGCAAAGACCGTACAGCATAGAAGGTCTTAGAAGAATGACGTCACTTAGATGTTATGAAATGAGTTATTGTGTAATTTTGAAGATTCAATTTGTCCCATTGACTTTGTACACATTTTCAAACCCATTGACTTTGTACATGTACATGTATACAGTTTATACAAAGCAATATGTCCATGCACGATCTACCAGCTAACCTTTGCGATCGACCTATGCTGACCTTAGCGTAGTTGCTAAGTACAGTTTTCGATATTTGACATGATTTTCGACATGATTTCTACATAATTGGCCTATAAGGTGTGCAAAATCATGTAAAATATCTGTGGAAATTATTAAATCTGAGATTTTATGTCGGGGCAACCAAAGCAGTACTCAACACAGTTATCGTCCACAGCACATCTACCTTTCATGGTCACGTCAACAATACAAGGATATTTTTGACGGGTCTGTGTTTTTTCTTTGGACATCTCGGGACATCCCAGGCCTGAAATTGCATGAATTGAGTGGTTATCGTACTTTGCTTGATCAGAGGATTCCAAGGTTATCCACAAAAGCTGAACTAAAACCAAATTCATGCACTGGAGCTGGAAATTGTAAAAGGAGTTGACACCGAATGCAGCATTGCAATGATGGTGAGCACCATTGCTCCATGAAGCTTGTGCACCCACCAAGCAGATGGTCATGATGATAGTGGGGCGAGCAGCTGGGTTTTGGAAGCTGGATGAAGTGCTGGAACTAGTAGGCAATTAACATTCTGAATTTCAAGTTTTTGTCTGCATTGTATGTGTTTTGTACATGTAGCTCTGCACAATGGTGTTTGAGGAAACATAACTGACATTAGCATTCAGTGTAGGCATTTTACACGCAAGTGGACAGTTTCGGTGCATCCCTGGATGGAATAGTGCCCTCTCTAGCTCTCTTGCTACCCTGTCCGATCCGGATTGCTGAGCACAATAAACGTCATCAAGTGCAGTGGACGCATAACCCCAACAAATATAAAAGCCTCCAAACTGTCCAAAAGCATCATAGCATCACCTTGCCATCGCCTGTGGACTCATGTAGCCGTTCTGAGATGTAGGTTTCTTCAAGTGGAAAATATGGTGAGTAAAAACGATTTAATTTGAAGTAGAATGTTGAGCATGACCAGACCCTATCTCGGTACGGTTTACTACATCATTAAATACATGGCCCCAGTGCTGGCTAATACCATGCTACTAGTTAAAACGTGGTTAAAGTATGGCTGCTATCANTCACATAATCCAGTTGAATAGGTTCCTGCAGCACATTTTTCCAGCCACAAGTAAAGACTTTTCTGTTGTCAGCATGTTGTGGTTCTAGGCCTAATTGTGTTTAAAATGTTTTTTTTGGGGGGGTTGATGGATGTGGCTCTTTGGAGCCCGGATACCTGTTTCCCCCCCCCACCACCACCACCAGTCCATACCAAATTAAAAGAAGACAGGTAGTTTAATGAAAATAATGTTCAATTTGTTTTCTTGCCAGCTGGCCCATCAACCGTAAGTGGAGACGTTTGGACAGTATGGCCGAGTCTTCCACCGGTTCCAGCAGTAGGCCTACTACATCTATTGCTGCAAGTGATGACACATCAGACGTCCAGGAGAACTGTGGTGTGACCGTAATGCAAACCAGTAATGAGGTTGGCTGCAGGAAATGGGACAAGAAACACTTCTGCTTTTACTGCGATGTACCCCAGGCCAAGCTTCCCCGTCATCTCCAGTCATGTCACAAGGAAGAAAGAGAAGTCGTTGAGATCGCCTGTGATCCCAATGCTAGTGTGCATAAGAAACTTCTGTTGAAAATTCGCAATATAGGTAATCACAGGCACAATTGTCAGTTTCTTCGTGAAGGTCGTGGTGTGCTCGTTGTTGGGTACAGGCCAAATCGTAAGGTATCTCCCCATGCATATGGACCATGCGTATATTGTTACGGCTTTTATGTGCGTACCGATTTGTGATGACACGTGTGCCCTTTGAAGCCAGCACCCCCTCCATACACTGACATCACCGGTAAGAGGGCTCGTGTGGGTGGACGGGTCGCTCACAAGAGTGATTTGTTGAAACCTCCTCCTGTTGGCATGTTGTTCCAGTTACACCAGGTTCTTAGTCCAATGAAGAGAGATGATGTGGCTTCGGTAGTCAAGAATGACACGTTGATTGTTGAATTAGCCAAGCGTGAATACATGAAACTAGGGCACGATGTAGATCAGCATGGCTACATCCGTAACAGTACGTGAATTGGGTCGACTCGTCATACAACTCCGAAAGAACACCCAGCAACCAAATGCATCACTTGAATCATTTGTCCATCCACACCAGCTTTCTGATATTGTGAAGGCCATGCACGATATTGGTGGCTTCAGGGAAGACAAACAGTTGGACGCTGTTCCGCGCTGAAGATTGGTTATTCTGTCAAGAGGTGTGCACTCGTCTTGAAAGGAAGTGCCCTAGAGTCCAGCCAAAAACACAAAGCAGAACGTGCAGAAGAGTTTCTGCAGTTGTGTGAATTGAACTGG
>NW_019091442.1:71622-108507 GCF_001949145.1 Acanthaster planci
GGAATTTCAACTCCTCCAGGTTGCTCGGGGCAGACAAATCATACCAGTTTGGCAGAAATTGAATGAGGTCAGTCACCTCATCATGTTCAACCAAAGAAGGCAGGGGAAGGTTTCAAAGATGAAACTTGAAGATTTCCACAAGCACAGCACCACCAAACTGGAGGGGGAATGCCTGTTGAGTGATTTAGAACGCCAGCTGTGCAAGATGTTCCGTGTTGTTGAAATAGTCGGCAAGAGAGGCAGAACTGTTCCCGTGCTCCTAAGCAATGAGGCGGTAGCATGGTTGAATGCCCTTGTTGCCAACAACTTCTTGTTCGCACGATGTTGTTATGGCGGGAGAGGCCACAGACAAGGGAGTGACTGTTTAAGGGCATGTGCAGATAAGGCTGGCCTTGACAATGCATCCAGCATCCGGTCCACCAAACTCCGTAAACATGTAGCAACTGCTTTGCAAATTCTTGCATTAAAGGAACATCAGCTTGAAACTCTTGCCAATTTCATGTGCCACGATCTGCGGGTACATCGCGAATACTACCAGTTGCCAGATACTGTACAGCGGGTCACCAAACTGTCCAGACTTTTCCTGAGTTTGGAGAGGGGCAACCTGCCTTCCCAGCAGGGCAAATCCATGGACGATCTGCATGTAACTGGAGGTAAGGGCACCTTGTTCTCAAACCATGTTTCCCTTGTTCTGTCTTCCCAACGCTTGACTTAGAACCAAGTCAACCCAACCCAGACTCCCACTTTATAGGGCATCATACTCTGCCGGAAACATTACCTCTCTTCTTATTCACACCCCCCCAGGAAGAACCGACCAGTACAAAGAAAGAAAGGGACCAAAAATCACCCCAATAAATGTATCATGCCTCAAGAACTCCCAAATTAATGTTCCATTTTTGCTGGCCACCTCCCCCCCCCAACATTCCCAACATCAAGCAGAGACTGCCAGACACCTGCTTTAACTTATTGATTTCAATTTTTGGGGTTTACTCTGGAAGGCTTCACCAGTGAAGGGGACAGCAGTGACAGCAGTGAAGACTCCTGCGATGAATCCGGCAAAAACGGTAAGATTTGGTCAGTCTGTCTGTCTGATTGATTGGCAATAACTCAAAAAGTGGAAATTTTTGATGGGTAAAAATCCGTCGCAAATTGAAGTGTTTTATATAAGGGACATACGGTTGAAATTTCAACCCAGTAAAGTACATTTGGTTTAAATTGGAGTGATTTGAATTTTTTTGCGTGTTGTGTGAGTGTTTTGTACATGAGAACAAAGGAAATACCCCACAAGTATAGCTGTGTAAGGATTGGTGTGTGTGTGTGTGGGGTACATCCATCTACTGCCATCAAAAATGGTTCCTTCATCAACATCCATGTGCCCAGTCCCCCACTTTAACATTACCTACGTACTCCCCATTTAGTGAGATCCAAAGGGTGTGATGCCACTGAATACATGTACACATTTACACTGTATATTTGTCCAAGTTCTTGGAGCAGGCTATACAGTGGAAATAGGTGGGAATGAGGTGTTGCACATGGGGCTTGGAACCCAGAGGAAAAATGCAAAAGTAGCACATGGAGAGAACTAAAAGCAGTTCAGATAGTTCTGGAAAGCTTCGTACCAGTTCTTGCAGGTAGCATTGTTAAATGTTTTACATATAGCCAGAATGTCGAAAAAATTATCCAAGTTGGTAGTGATAAACCAGATCTTCAAGAAATAGCCCATGTCATTTACAAAACAGGTGTTAAACATGGAATTGGTTTGAAAATGGAATGGATTCCATGCTCTCAAAATTAAAGAGCAGATTTGTCATATTAGTCATATTATCGATCACGATGATTGGGCAGTTTCAGATGCTATTTTTAACCTTTTTGATCTACTTTGGGGACATCATAGCACAGACAGATTTGCCGACAATCACATGGTAAGTTTGTGCATTTCAACTCGAGATTCTGGAACCGTGGTTCTAATAATGTAGATGCCTGGTTGGGCAGGAGAAAATAACTGGTTAGTACCCCTAATCTCTCTCATCGCCAAGACCATCATACACTTGAGGCATTGCAAAGCAATGGACACGTTGATCTTTCCTAAATTGGTTTCTGCACCTTTTTGGCCTTTTCTCATTAGTTCAGAATGTGGTGCTTTTATTCCGCAGGTACTTGGTTTTCGAACATTCCCAGCATCACATGATTCTTTTCTGTGTGGGCAAAGTGGTCGGAAGGTTTTCACTGAGAATTTTCTATATATCTGCATGATGGCACTGCGTATGTCATTTGTTCAATAAATGATTTTCATGACAACCCCTCCCCCGTCAAAAAAGCCTAATTTGGATTCAGTAATTGCAAAAGGCTTGCTCAGAGCTGTGGAGCTGGGATTCTGTTTGATTTAGGTAGGCTGAAGAGCCTTGAGAATACTTGGAAAGAAATAGGGTTGAAAACTATGTAGAGTTAGGCTGAAGAGCCTTGAGAATAGTTGGAATGAAAAAGCGTTGATATCGTCCAAAATCAGGCTGGAGAGCCGTAAGAATACTTGGGTTGTGTGGTATGCACAATTTTTTCAGTTGCTTAGAATAAGCATTATGCTATATACAATTATCAGAATGGAAGGCCTTAAGAATACCAAATGAATGAATTGCACATTTTTATTAAGGACAGAGAATAAAGAAGAGTACGGATGCAGAGCCTGCAGATCATTAAAATTGTGTGTTATGCAATTATATGCACATATACATACATAAAAGAAACTGAGAAGCTTAAGATAATGAGTGTGGCTGTAATTAAAAAAAGGGAGTGATACTTTAATACGAATTTTTTCACAGAGTTCATGGCGAGATATGGTGGAAATAGAAGATCCTTTGCTGAAGGAACTCTACGAAAAACTGCCAAACGTGGTTCTGCAAGACAGAGCAGGTACTACTGCGTCTCAATATATCTATGGCTTCCTGAGGTGGAAAAGATGGGCTGAAGCAAGAGCACTATTTGTGCGTCCGCTTCCGGCTGCTTTACTGCACATCACCCTTTATCTACTGAGTGTCATGCGGACTTGTAACACTCAAGCTCCAGTTATCGCTGCATTTTACAGTATCGCCTGGCTGCATCGTGTGGCATCATTGCCATCACCAACAGAACACTCACTTCCCAAGTTGGTCCTCGAAGAAGCCAAAAGAACACTTGGCAAAGGTCCAAAAAGAAAGGAACCTATAATGCCAGACATGATAAAAATGATTTGCAAGAAATGCCCTCTAGGAACAGCAAATCTGGCAAATATCAAGGTTGGGTATGCTGCCGTTCTCAGATTTAATGAGTTACAAAACTTAAGTTACTCCGACATTGTAATTTTCGAAACCCATGCTTCTATATTTATAGAGAAAAGAAAAACAGATGAACACAGACAAAGAACATGGGCTGTTATCAGGAAAACAGGCAGGGCTGCTTGCCCGGTTGGTATTTTAGAAAAATACCTAAACTTACGTAAACTACCCACCAATTCACAGTAGTTCATATTCTGTTCAGTCTCTAAGAACAAAAATTGATTCAGTCTTAAATTGGAGGATAAACCAATTTCTTATACTTGTATGAAAGAGCTGTTTCTTGAAGCCATCAAAGATACAGTAGTTGATGTGGCAATTTACAGTACATTTATAGCCTTCACTCTTGCGGTGCAACTCAGGCCATCAAGAAAGGAATCCCTGACAGATTAATCAAGAAACATGGGCGTTTGGTGTCTGAAACAGCCAAAAATATATACATCATAGAGGCCTTACAAGGGAAACTGAAGTTTCACAATCCTTAGGACTTTAAAGCCCACAGTGAGTCAAAAATAAGCAAATTAAATGCGGTATATATAATCAAAGTACCAAAATTAAATGTTTTAGTCAGTCATTCATCCCGTTCTTTACATGCCTGCCTGTCGGTATGCCCTCCCAAAGTTGTAACCAACTTGTGACATGGAATGATCAAGAAATGTAATGAGTGGCTAATTAGAACGAAATTGAGTTCTTGATTGTGGCATATCACTCCGCGAGTGATAAGCAGAGTGATGTACTGTGATAAGTCTCTATGAAAGTGTAGTCTGGACTGGAATTCGTCATCTGCATTACCCACTGGCACCCGGCACGACATATTGTTTATTAAAAAACTTGTCGCTAATTAAAATTGTCAAATTTATTCATAGGGAGTTGCCACTTATCAATACATTTACAAGTTTTTTCCCTGAAAAGGTTTTTTTCATCCTACAAATGTCAGTGAGGAAGTTGTTATCCTTTAGTTAGATCCTAGCACAGTTTTTGCTGTACAACTTAATCCCTTCGCACAAGGAGGTGGCTAGACACGCCGTAAAAATTGAGATTCTCAGCCCGCTTTTCAGCTGTTATTCTCAGCCCATGCTCGAGTGAACACGGTGAAAGAAGGCAGACCCTGGCTCTTGTATATATGGTAATTTGTCGTTGTGCGTAGCCCAGAAATGAAAAGATCAAATTTGCATCATAATCACCAGCTTCACAATAGTCCCCACTTTGAAAAGAGGCAACTGGAATGTTGAAGGGTGAGTAGAGCCGCATGCAACCGAACATCAGCCTTTTCACCATGTAATTCAAAGTGTGCAGAGCACGCAGGGCCACAAACCGAGAATTTGCGGTTTGGCAGGTGGCCTTCGAGGCTGGAATTCTTGGAGTCGGCTTTCGGGAAGAAATTCCCGTCGGCAAGGAGTTAATTGTAATAGAGGCAACCTGGAGTTTACTGTCAATAATTGTCATCAACTTGATTAGTATCTTTGACGTAAATATTGTTAAAAGAACAGAAGAGAATAAAAAGGTTTGGTCTATCCGTTGGCACGCCTGCCTGTCGGAATGCCCTCCAAAAGTTGTAATTAACTTGTGATGCGGAAATCAAGAAATAAAGTTTCTGCCGTCTCTTGTCAGTTAAATTTGTGTGTAGTGTATTATCAAAAAAAGTGTAGTGGGCCCTCACTTGATGAAATTCGACATTTTGTGTATAATTCTGTCAAAGGGAAGTGTTATTTACAAAAATTGACCTCATATATATATAATGATGTTTCAGCTTTGGCTGATTCCCTTCAAACCCGACACATTGCTAGACTACCACCTGAAGATGAATGCCAAATAAATCTCACAATTCATTATAGAATTTTGAATGTGCAAATTTTCCCCAAATTTTTTGTACATGTTTTTGATGGCCGTTTTTGCTACTTGGCAATCTTGCATCTTCATCAAAGTTGAACAAAGCAAAGCCTGGGGATACCAAAAATGTACTGAATGACATAATTATGACACTATCACCCAATTTATTAATATTTCAGTTTTCTCCATGTGTTTCGGACACGTTTTGAAAGCTTTTTTGAAACTTGGTATCTTGCATCGTCAAGGTTGACAAAGCAAAGCATCGGACACCAAAAATGTAACAAAAGAATGACGTCATGATAGTGTCATCAGGTATCAAGTTAGTGCGTAATTCATGCTTAATCTTCATAGATCTACAAAAAATAAATCAACCGTGACTTAACGACAACTATTTGATTTGCGCTGTTCCAACTTTAGTTTTTATCAAGCCAAGAGTCTACCAACAAACACAACATACATCTCATCTTCCTTGGCTTTTCCGCAGTTTGGAAAAAAGGCATTCTTTTCATCGAGGGTTTCTTTGTGGTTTTTTTCCCAATTTTGCGAAAAAGGCATTACTTCTATTCTTTTTTTTTCTTCATTCACTTTGTGCATTTTTTTTGTACACAACTTAACTGCTTTTGCAACTTTGGATCTTCATCAAACTTGTACCAAGGAAGGACCCTTATGCATAGACGGTCCTCGAAACATGACGTCATGATGACGTCATCAAGTGATTTATTATTAAATTTTTAATATTGAAATATTACGTTAATTGTTTTAAAATCCATATAAAATCAACCGTTGCTTCCTGCAACATTCTGTTTGGGGCACATGCCAAGTTAAAATTGGGTCTTCATTTTATCTCGTGTGGGTGAAATCACATGACCCTTCCGGTCGAAATCCGAAGCTTTCAACGATGTCAGTCACTGGGGGTATAGTATTCTTCAAATCATCTACTGAGCGACAGATTAAAAATTCTGAAAAAATGAATTTTGATTAGATGTCTCTGGCAAAATTTATCCAAATCACCAAAAAATTATTGTAAATCATCATATTCACCCAATTAACATGTGTGAAATTTGGGACTGATGATGTCACCAAATCAGAATTTATGATAAAAAGGTCTTTTATTCTTCGAATTTAAAATTTGGTTAAAAATCAACCGTAACAGATTTAAGCGTGAATTGTTCGTCAGATGATAGCTAAAACATTGAAGTCAACTGCATGAAATGCATGGTATACTTCTTCACACAGATGAAGCACCAATGACGAAAATCCCTTATAATAGTTGTGAAATGGAAAATCCGTTTCGTATACTGTGCATTGGCTGCTGTGTGCGTGGATGCGCAATATCTGCCTCCAACGTATGGCAGGCTGCGCACAGTGCGTAGGGCATATACTCAGGACCTGGCAAAATGCCAAGCACATGGTGCAGAGAGCAGATCACATTGTATGGAATGCCAAAAGGGAAAAATGTTTAAAATCTCTAATCTGTGCTTTTTCCGTGATAACAATAATGTTTTGTATTGTATTTTGTATTGTACATATCTGATTGGGTTGACACCTTGCAGATACATGTACATATAGTTAGGAAGGGAAGGTTTATTAATGGAGATTGACCTCAGGTGATGACAATATCATCATCAAATGAGTCACGCGACATTAAAGTGCACTGTTTAAAGCCCTACATGTATATCTCCTGGAGTACACATCCCATCGATTTGAGCAGATATCAAGGAAAGGAAGTGTTCTAGACAAAAATTTACCTGATGTGATGATGACATCAAATGAGGAGTCAAATTACATTTTATTTAAAACAAATTATTTCCTGTAGTGCATTCCTGATTGGGTTGAAACCTTGGACCCAAATGGTCATGATGAAATAATTATGACATCGGGTTTGCTCAGTAGATTGGTTGTTCAAATTAACAAAGAAATGCGAAAAAGCCCTCTGTTCTGTTGGCCAACAGACAGATGAGCTCTAGTTTCTTCTTCTCCTCCTTGTTCTTCTGCCAAAACCCTGTTCATTTTGAACAGGGTTTTTCTGCGCGCACTTTAGTCCCTTTGCAGGTTCGTATCTTCATCAAAGTTGCATCAAGCAAAGATGTGCCGTGAAGCATGATGTAATGATGACGTCATCAGCTGATTTTTTTAATCGAATTTTGAATATTTAATTAGCTCCATAGGTTTTGAACAAGGTTTCAACAAGCAAATTCTGGCACTTTTTATAAATCAAACAGACTATATACCATTTACACACTCTCAGTCCAGCTGAGATGTGTCTGGAAGCATGACATCATGATGACGTAACCTTGTAATTTTTTTAGTGAATTTTGAATGCTTTATTCTTCCCTGTTGGTTTTGTACATGTTTTTCAACAACCAGTCTTCACATTCTGGTTAATCAGACTGATTCCTTTTTTGTCTACTGTCTTAATTCACCAGAAGGGAGGGTCCCAGGACATAATCGTGCCACGTCACGTGCCATGAGATTAAAGCTGTAGTTTTTCTCCATAGGATTTGGACACGTTTTTTACTACACACTATTGTCGATCTTAATGAGTGAGTAGTCCAACTTCGACCAAGAATTATGACCAGAACAAAAGAGAAATCAAACTAAAATTTCGTTTTTGTTCAATTACAAATAAACTCAAGTATAAGAATATCAAGTAATATTTCATGAAAAATTTACAGTTCAATCACAAATCACGTGACTTGAATTTAAATGTGCAGTTTTCTGCACAGGGGTTTTCAGCACATTGACTTTGTACACGTTTTCAAGGCACCATTTTGGTAATTTAGCCATCTACAGACAAAGACTAAAGACCCTGATGCAAAAGTTGCACAAAGTTTATGACATCATGATGACGTCGCCTCGGTTTTTTCCATTGATTTTTAAATATTTTATTTTCCTTATAGGTTTTGTACATCTTTTTTTCAATTGCCAGCCTGGGGCAGTATTAGCGATGTGACTGACTACATACGTTTTGAGTGCAAACTGCAAAGCCTTGTATCACCTGAAATTCATGTCCAACTTGGCTAAAACCTTCTAGATATCTAGGAAGGGAAGTATTAAAGACATCAGTTGACCTCATGTGATGAAGAAGTCATCGCGTGAAAAGTCATGTGACATGGAACATGCATTCTGTAAAGCCCTTTATCTCCTGAAGTACATGTCCCCATCTGGTTTTGGACTTTGCAAATATCCTGTAGGTTACACAAAGAAGCTGTGGCAAAGATTTGCTGCCAAACATTACGTCATGATAACGTCATTGTGGGATTTATTACAGTTGACTCTCGGTAATACAAGCTCGGGTAAGACGAGACTCCGGTTAAGACGAGTATATTTGCCGGTCCAGACTGAATTATTCAAGTTCCTCTGAGGAAAAAAATCCATAATACGAGCTCGCGTGTTACGAGATTCCGTTTAAGACGAGCATTTTGGGGGCCCCAGCTGCGTGCAATGTATTGTTATCCGTCCAATTAGCACAAGGGTTTTTGAAGGCAACTTGTCAATCAGTCAATCCATTGAATTCGGAAAGGTGCTTCCGTAATTGATTGTGTACAGCAGTAAAGCGCCGTGGTTTCACTCACCAAGTGAAGTCCTCTACTGGCCGATCCACATCACCAATAACTGGTTCCTGCCCTTTTTGTGCAACAAGTGCAGCACTGATGCTGGTTACCACCAAAAATGTTAATGTACCTATGTGCGTGCGTTGTATGACGATCTCATCGCGGCGTGCTGGGGATGTAAAACGGCATCACTCCAACCATGCATCCTGCAACTCGACTTGACAGGTTTCTCTGTTTTTGTATTATGTTATTATTTATTTCAAGTCTTTATTCATAAAAAGTACAGTTACTTCTCACTTTCATAAACATAAACTGTTTTGAAATTAAATTCCAAACCACGCGTACTTGCATACAAAGTACATATAGGCCTACATGTATGTACAAGAAGTTGTACATGATGCTGTTGATCGGTTACACATGCGACAAGCGGGACAGCAGCTTTCGTGTAAGACGAGGTCTGGATAATACGAGCTAATTTAGAAAGTCCCAAGGCCCTCGTATTAACGAGAGTCGCCTGTATATAATTTTGAAGATTCATTTCCCCCATTCATTTTGTATGCACATTTCAAGGGGCATTTGGGTTGCTTGCCAGTGATGTGTTTTCATCAACGTTACACGATAGGAAGCCTACGTATGCAAATTTCCCATGTGCCTATTGCAATTCGCTGAAAAGAATTGATCATATGCATGCTGCCCCCTGACCCACCACGATGCAATGTGGTCCCGCCGCCATGTTCGTCCTTCTTTTCTCAGCGCCTATAGTTTACGGATGTGTCTTTTATGACTTTTTGAATTCTCGATTTCCATACCTTTTGTGCTATCGAATTGACTTGATTCCTGTTATGAAATAATTAGTGTTTTCTTGTCTATTGGTAAGAGTTCTTATTTTCTTATTTTGTTTCTTGCATGCTATGTTTTCTTGTGGTTCTTTTCTGCCCCCCTTTTTTTTCTGTGTGTCATATATAGGTCAGGTTGTGACCTACCATGATGTGGGATGTGGGTATGGCCGTTAAAGGGTTGGAGGGCCCTTTGCTCACTATGTGGTGCGTGCGTTTGAACAATAACGGCCCAACGCAGTTCGGGTCTGGCCACAGAGCGGGCCTTAGTGAGCCGCCCCGCTCCCCTGTGGTGCAGTAACGAGGAAAGACCTGAGTAGGCCGGTGCTGAGGGATCCCGAGCCTGGATTGACACAATCAGGTGGACCGGAGTACTGCAAAACCTGATCGATACCCCCCTTGACTAAAGAGAACCGAAGTACTGCGACTCTTAGATCAAAACAGCCTCTATAGACCAGGCGGACCGGAGTAACGCGAAGCCTTTGATCTCTGATGACCACTACCAGGATTGATCAGGCTTAGGGTGCGGTTCCGTAATATAGCCCTTGATCACTGATGACTACCATTCACCTACCCACCACCAAGCCAAGCCTGTTGGTCTTCTGCCGTCGTCTTCTATGCCCACTTCTGGCACCGCGGCCGGCCACCGCGGAGTGGCCAAGCAGTCCGGGGGCCCGAGGTGGCGGGCCTTGAGGCTATACCTATTGATCGGGTTGAGCAGATTTTCCACATCAATGCCTTTGATCACTATCATTGGGAGTAATGAGCCGTCCCTTCCTTTTATGCTGTGAGTTCCGGGCATTTCTACCTACCGCATTCCAGGACGGCCCTACCAACCAATGGCTCAGTGGGGCCTGCAGGGCGACGGACCGCCGTCTGCCCCGGATCTTTCACCGGCCCCTGCTCACCGCGTGACATCCGCTCAGAAATCGGGCCTGTCAACTCCCTCCAGGCGGACAGCGGGCTCCACAGCAGGATCGCCACGCTCCGCCGCTTCAGTCACGGGTGAGCCTACAACACTGCATGCTCTCCAGCCTCCAATTGCCTCGGACGATGGTGCCCTTTCTGGACTGTTATGTCGCTGGGGTTTAAGTCCGCCACAGCTCATCCGCAGCTCCAACCCACCGGTGGATTCCGGTCATGAGCCTACTGATCTTGATCTCGGATATTCTTTGCAAGAGACGACCGACCTTTCGGGGGATCCTTGACCGGCCCTTCCTCCGCCTGTGCTGGCCTCCAGTCCCCCGCTTCGATGAAATCCAAGAAGGGCAAGACCAAGTCATCTTCCTCGGCTTCTTCCTCGTCCAAGGCAAAAAAGAGACGCCATTCCCAGCCGGATCCACTTCCATAGATGGCAACTCTCCAGTCTCTTTTGGAGACCTTCTTGTCGCTTGCCTGTAAAATAGACTCTCAGCCTCAGCCAGCGGCGACGGCGCCTGATCTATATCCTCTGTCAGCCGTTCCGCCTCCTACTCACGGGCCTCCTTCTGAGTCCGGGGCGACATCTGTCCGTCCAGATCTGTCTCCCCAACAAGTTCAGGTGCCGGACATAGCCTCGACCCAAGGCAATCTTCCTCCCTCCAAACTTGGCCTTCAACCCTGCTCTTCTGAGGATGATGACATCGACTCAATGACTGGTCTGACTCAATCAGACGGCCGCCTCCGCCTCCTTCAACGCGACATGATCCATGTTCTGGGGCTCCCGTCATTGGATGCGGCGCTGACAGAACATGAACGTGCTTCTTCAAGCGCCACCCTTCACATCAACCTGCCGGAACTTCAGGCAGTATTCAACGTCCTTCGTCACTTCCAGCGGCACTTAGTGGGTCTCTCAGTTCGAATCCAGAGTGACAACTCCACAGTGGTAGCATACATAAACCACCAAGGCGGTACTCGCTCCCCCCAGCTATGCATCCTTACATGGCAGATCTTCATGTGGGCGATCGATCACTTTCCAGGCCGTTCACATACCGGGAATGTCCAACAACATAGCAGACGCTCTCTCTCGGGCGCTGTCCACCCTACAGAGTGGACTCTACATCCGACCGTGGTCACCCAAATCTTCGCAGAGATTGAGTGCCCCCTCGTCGACTTCTTTGCATCGGCCGACAATACCCATCTTTCTACATTTTGCACCAGGTTTCCACACCCACGAGCTTGGGCGAAGGATGTTCTCGCCGTTCCCCCCTTCAAACTTATGTCCAATGCATCTGATCTCCATCTTAGCTGGCATTCCTCCTGGCATTCGTTACCTCCAGACACAGCTGTGAACTGTATGCCCTGTCAACTGCTGAAGGTCACATACGCTGGGAGCCGTATGGAGTTTGTCTTATCCCGGCCAACAAAATTCCTGACAAAGAACCAGACACCTGTCTTCCGGCCTCCGGACATTTTCATCCCTGACATAACCTCTCTTTCGGCAGATAGCCCCGACAAGAGATGGTGTCCGGTTCATACCCTCAAATGGTATCTCGCAATGACCAAACGTTGCCGTGAGACTGGTTCCAGACTTTTCATCACAACCACAAAATGCTTTCATTCAGCGGCAAAGGAAACCATAGCTCATTGGACAGTCTCGGCCATCTTTGCGAATCAAGACTGGCCGACTCGACATGACAAGATGACTCGATCTCACATCAGACCCCATGATGTTTGGGCCGCCTCTTGCGTCCTGGTCGTTCTTCAGAGATGTCTCCTTGGCGGACATTTGCCAGGCGGCTTGTTGGAAATCTCCTTCCACCTTCACCAAGTGCTACCTGAAGGATGTCCTGCAGAGTGAGACGACTCAAGGCGCAGCAACCCTACGCTCAGTGATTGGGACAGCATGCAGCACTGTCCCTCACCGAACAAAGAATTCCTGATCATGAATGCTATTTCTTTGCTCTAGTATTGTGAGTGTTTGCTTGAGTAGCGCCCACCTATGTTTTCTTGTAATTACTCTCCCGTCGCCGACCCTCCTCAGGATACGGTGCTACTCTGCATATGTAGGCTGGACAGGGGTATGTTAACGCAGGAGACTCCTCCCCCACATAAGTGTGGGTCGGGTCTGCTAGTGATACTTACCCCTGTCCAGCCGCTCCCGCCCATCCTTCCCCACTTTGGCTCCGGGGAACTTCTCCGCTTCGAAAAGAAGGATGAACATGGCGGTGGGACTGCATTGCATTTTGGTGGGTCGGGGGAGCATGAGTCTTTTCAGCGAATTGTAATAGGCACATGGGAAATTTGCATATGTAGGCTGGACAGGGGTAAGTATCACTAGGAGACCCAACCCACACATATGTGGGGGAGGAGTTTCACAGACATTACGATGATGTCATCTTTTGTTTCATTATTAAATTTGAATAATTTGTTCCCCCATTGACCTTGTAGAATTTCAAAAGATCTTTGGGCAATTTGCTATCTTCAATCCAACTCAGACTAAAGAAGGACCTTAAGGCTGAGACAGGTCCTCAAATAATGATGTCATGATGGTGTCTGTTACATCAGAATTTTTACCTGTGCATCTTTTTATGTAATAAACCCGTGTACACACACCACTTGGAACATTGACCCTTCCAAAACTTTTTGTCCAATCAGCGGTTATCTTTTCCCGCGTACACTTCCTGCAGCCACACACATTCTAGGTGTGTGTGTTCACCAGAAACCCCTACCGGTCTTATTAAAGTTGTTTTATCTTCAACCATGGTTATTGTTCAGAACGCGCCCAGACATATTGTCTAATGCACTGCCGTATGTCCATAAGAAAACATGCCATGTCGCAGACCCATTGTGTTGTGTAAGGCTATGTTAGAGATTCGAGAGAGTGTGAGTCAGTCGTTATTTTGGATTACTTGAGAGAGGGTGAAGCGGGAGGTCTGAGAGATTATGGCAGCGGAGATCAAGCACTGAACCTGAATTCAACAGCGTTAGCTTGATTGTATATGATCTACTGCGGACGGGAGAAATTCAGTCCTGGTCCTTTTGACTGGAAATCTGTCCCGATCAATAAGGGAGTTTTGGCAAATTCAGGCCAAACTCATACCTAATCGTCTTGGGCCAGCAACAATCTGCCTCCAGCTCCCCTAAGCACAGATCTTAAGAGATAACCGTAAGTGTTCAACTTTAAGGTTATTTTATGCACGATTTTGCTTGAAATGGAGACTAATCCTTTGCGTAAAGCAAATTTTTGAGAATGATCCTACATGAAGCCGATTTTAAGGACTTGTAGAAAGTACCAAGTCAGATCAATGTAATTTTGAGTGAACCAAGAAGAGTGAACATAATTGTGCAATGTTGACTTGTTGGTTTCATTCCGAGAAATCTAGAGGAGCATATTCTTGAAGATAATTATAATTATTTTAGAGTGAATGATCTGATTAAGATAAGCCCCAAGAAAGGTGGCAAGTAATTTGTTTGAGACGCAAAACCGTGTACATAATTTTGGAAAAACTCGATTGGTTTTGCATAAATTATTTCTTATGTATACAGATGGCTGATCAGTGCAAGAAGCGCTGAGACCCTTGCCTGTGGCTCTACTCAATTCAACTCGAGACTACATGTACTGGGAAGACAAGAGTTGAAGGTTACAGGAAATCACAGCTACCTGACCTGGAACACCGACTCACTTTCTTCGTGCAGCCGGAGCCTTTCACAGCCATGAACAGCTGTAGCTTCATTATGTTTATGACTTAATTTATTTTATGACTCTAGCCTGTTTTTTATGACAAATTGTTTCTGGTAATTTTGTAGTCGGCATTTTCAAAATATCCCAAAAAAGTCAAATTTAAGTGAAGAATTGTATTGTGTAGACAAGAATAGTGTAAAATATTGTAGATTAGACACACTCTGTACTTGTAAATATTGAATTGAAATTAAGCGTCGAGAAAGAAACTCATAAGTGTGGGACTCATTTTTGTCAAAGGAGTTCGATTTATAGTCTTGTTACTAGGAACTGGGGTTGCCATTCCAGGTACACTTGAAGTCCGCTGAAACTTATCTAAGAAAATCATGGAAAGGTAACAGTGTCATCAGGTGTCCAACTACAGTTAGTTAAAGATTGTTAAATTTTGATCATTAAAATCCATATAAAATCAACTGTGACTTCCCCTGATTTGGCGTTTGCACTAAAGTGGTAGTGAAATTGAATTATTCATTTCATCTCGTGTACATGTATGTAAAGTCATGTGACCCTTGGTTCCAGTTGAAACTGGAAGTGGTTTATCATTCAAATTGGTGATAGATATGAACTTGCTTTCAAGGGTGTTAGTTTCTGGCCAGATATTAGTCTACCAGTTTGTGCAACCCTTCTTCTTGCTGTTTACGTCAAGTGATAGGGTAAATTTGGACCCTTCATTTAAAAAAAAGTTATTTTTTGTTTAACAACTTTGTGTCTTTACTATCAAGTCGTCAATTGATATAGTGAAGATATTTCAATAGTTTTTTAGTCAAAACAAAAGCGGAAAAGCCCTCTGCATGTTGCAAACAGGCAGAAAGCACTCGTCTTCTTCTCCTTGTCCTTCTGCCAAAACCCTGTTCATTTTGTACAGGGTTTTTCTGCACGGCACTTTAGTCCCATTGCAAATTCGTATCTTCATCAAAGTTGCACCAAACAAAGACTCGTTAGCAAAGCTCTGCTGTGAAGCATGATGTCGTGATGATGTCATCAGCTAATTTTTACAGAATTTTGAATATTTAACTAGCTCCATAGGTTTTGTACACGGTTTCAACAACCAAATTTCGCCACTTCTATAAATCAAACAGACTATATACAGTCAACTCTCGGTAATACGAGCTTGGGTAAGACGAGACTCCAATTTAGACGAGCATATTTGCCAGCCCTGACTGAATTGTGCATGTTCCTATGAGGGAAAAGTGAGTGAGTGCCACCAAAAGTGCTACAGTATTTAGGACAGTGGAAAACAAAAGAAATCTTTTGTTTGATTCTCCCACCCACCCCCACAAAAATTCCTCAAGACCAAAGTCCCCCAGGAAACTAATAAAAATTGTGTTCTGTAACCAAACACCTGGCCTAAAAAAATGCCTGCCCTCTGTCTTAAAAATCATTAACCGCTCACCAGTCCCCACCGTAACATGAAAATATCCCCCCTTCCAATTTTGACATTTCTGTAAATTCTCAATTTAGGAAAATCGTGATTAAACCGTTGTTTTCAGTCCAAAAATGTTTAAGAAAATAACCACAAGTTTGGAAGAAAAAAGTTTATCCCTCACTAATAATTTTTCACCAAACCCACACACCTTTCCCAAGTAAAATCCCATATTCGCCCTCTGCTGTCCACACCACCAACAGCTGGTTTCCTTCCATTTTTATCTGCAACAAGCGCAGCTCTGGTGTTGATTACCAACTAAAATGTTAATGTACTTACATTAAGTGCGTGCATCTCATCATGGCATGCGGGGCCGGGAACGTGTCACTCCAAATCGACATGACTGGTGGAAATTCTGCTTCCTCCGTTCTTACATTTAAAATTATTGTTTATTACAAGTCATTACTCATTAAGCTGTATCTCACTTTCATAAATAAACTATTCAAAATATCAAATTTATGTAACAAAACGATACCATGTGCCTTTTAAACAAAAAGTTATGCATACTTGTACACATGTACGCTTTACCTATGGCCGATTGGTGATACATACGTCGAGCTTTAAGATGCATAAGACGAGGACCGGATAATACAAGCTAATTTAGTAAGTCCCAAGGCCCTTGTATTAGCGAGAGTCGACTGTACTAGGTTCAGGTACACACTTTACTTTATCATCCGAGGTGCCCTATGACCTCCTACTATGCATTGCGGTCTTGCCGCCATGTTTGTCCTTTTCTCAGTGTCGTATCGCAACGGACGTGTCTTTTAGACATCTTCAAGTTTTTTGAGTTCTGTTTTCGCTACACGGTTGTGTGTTGACTTTAATCATCCAGTCATCATTTCTGAATAAACCTTTACCTTGTGTGATTTCATTTTTGTTGGTAAGAGTGTTGTTTCCTTGTTTTTTTGTGCCCTTAAGTGGGCATTCCCTTAGTTAAGCAGCTGTGGTGGATTATGGCGTAACTGCTTGAGTGGGCGATTCTCGATAAGTGGTTGGACGGGACAAGGCCTTGCTGCATGGGTACTTTGCCGGTATATGTGGCTCCGGCGAGGATATAAGCCTTAGGTGTGAGTGAGGGGGGGTCCCTTAAGGGATGTGCCTCCTGCTAGACAGTCGTACACAGGAGCCGACTGATGCGACTAAATCAAGCCTGTGTTGTTCGCATGAGCTCTGATCTCTTGTGGAATGAGGGCAAGGCCAAGCCGCACAAGTGGGCACTCCGTTTCCTAAGCGGCTCAGACGAAGACTCCAGCCTTAACCGCAATGCTAAATTCCGCTTTAGTCAGATTCCCCTCGGGAAATTTCTGACTTTATAACCATTCTATTTCTCTGCCCTCCAACAGACTGCCTAGTCAACCGAGCCTGTGCCTCCACCGACCGTCGAAAACACAACAAGTCAGCTGATGGAACACGTATGGCTCACAAAAGCCAGCAGACCAATGGGGCTCCTGCCACCCACAACGGCGACCAGCTGCCGTAGCTCTGCTACACGCAAGGCCGCATCCTTGGTAGTGCTGACCGACACAACACCTAGTCGGCCTCATACCGACAATACCAGGATGGGCTCCCCACGCTCCACCGGGTCAGTCCCGCCCGATGGCTCCTCAGCCCACAGTGCCGGAACACCCAACTAGAACCTACCGAGCACCGCGGAGCCTACCGGGCTACTACGCCGCTGTGGCTTCAGACCTCCACAACCCATCCCGGCTTCCGGCTTGGTATCCCCGGAAACCTGGGACCTTCCTCGGCTGGCCCCTCACCCCAGGAAGACGGCGTCCATACCAGCCAAATCCCGCTTGCCCCCCAGGGGATCAACCTCCAACCTTACCCACTGCGTCGGCTGCTGATTCACAAGACTGGAATTCTCAGGTCCAATTTTCCCAGAGATCCCGCTTGACCACTCATGCATCGAGATCTTCAATTCAATCAGCAAGGCCGCACGCTGGGGTCCTTATCCTCCTGCTGGACGTGCTGATCTTCCAGTACCTGGACGACTGGCTAATCGTAGGTCGTACCTTAGAGGAGGCAATAGCATCGACTCGTCTAACCTATGACCTGTCTTCTCACCTGGGTTTCATCATCAATCGAGAAAAGTCAAGACTGTCTCCATCTGAGTCCCTGACTTACCTCGGAGCAGAACTCGATCTCCACAGGGGTATTATCACCCCGACGGCTGATCGCATTGCCAACTTCCGACCGTGCGTATCCTTTTTTTGCTCAACCCAGTCTCCTCCAGTCCTCACGTGACTTCGTCCCCTTAGGCTGATGGCAAGTATGGTCGACCTGATACCATGTTGCAGGCTTCACATGAGACCCCTTCAGCTTCACCTGCTCTCCTGTTACCGATCCAAACAGGATCCAATCAGCTATGTGGTTCCCGTATCGGACGACGTTCGACATCATCTGCTTTGGTGGTTAGAGGAATGTCACTTAACCACCGATCTACCATTCCTGCTTCCAAAACAGGCCGTAGTAATAACAACTGACACATTATCTCACAGCTGGGGGGCCTCCCTCCCTCCTCACCAGATCTCGGGAACCTGGCCCCCTGCCTTCCAGGCGAATCACATCAATGTCTCGGAGCTTCAGGCGATATTCCACGCTCTGCAATGCTTCCTACCCTATGTCAAAGGAAAGAATGTCTTAGTTCGCTCAGACAGTGCCACAGCCGGGGCATACTTCGGTCACCAGGGCAGCACTCGATCCCCCCAAGTTGTGCATCCTCACCTGGGAGATTCTGCAGTGGACAAGGGAACATGCAGTCAACCTGTAAGCCTTCCACATCGCTGGCCCCGACAACATGATAGCAGACGATCTCTCCTGTGGCAAAATACTCCCGACAGAATGGACTCTCCATCCAGAGGTCATCAAGATCCTCTTCACAATGCTAGAGAGGTCTCACATCGACCTCTTTGCTTCTCCGACCAACGCCCAACTTCTGACTTTCTGCACAAGATCTCTGCACCCCCAAGCCTGGGCCACGGACTCCCTGCAGATCGACTGGTCGGGCATTCTAGGATATGCCTTTCCACCCATCTTGCTGATCCCGATGGTGCTCTCCAAAATCGAGCGCGAATACTGTCAGATACTCCTAGTCGCCCCGTTCTGGCCTCGCCAGCCCTGGTTCCCAAGACTGTCAAGGTTCCTGGTTTGACAACTGCTGGTTCTTCCCAACAGACCAGACATCCTTCACCAGCCCAACTCCGGCATCCTACATCCAGCTTTAAGGGATCTACACTTAACCTGTTGGACGTTGTCCAATGATCCTTCCGCTCGGCTGTACTTTGTTACCACGCTGCAGCCATGGCCGCACAGGGAAGACGTCTATCCACCTGCAAAATCTATGACAGCAGAATACGGCATTTCACTAGGTGGTGCGAAGAGCAGGCTTTGGCTCCAACCAATGCTCCTCTGAATGCTGTTGCCGATTTCCTGCTGCACTCATTCGAGTCAGGACTCCAAATCTCTAACTATAGGTAAGCCCTGGCAGCTATCCATGTTGGTTTTGAGGATGGCTGTGACATCTCCAACAACCTGGTACTGCACCACCTGCTTCGTGGAATGTTCATAGAACGTCCTCCTACGTAGAAATTAGTTGCATCTTGGGACTTAAACAAGGTTATCCGCATGCTGGCCGGTCTTCCCTTTGAACCTTTGCATAACGCGACCCTTCTACACGTTAGTACTAAGCTGGTCTTTCTCCTAGCGGCAGCTACATCTAGGAGAAGCTGCGAATTACAAGCTCTCTTGGTGGCTGACGGACATCTACGCTGGGAGCCTCACAGAGTCCGCCTCATCCTCGCTGTCGGTTGTAATAAAAAACCAGACTCCCTCCTTCGAGCCCCCAGACATCTTCCTGCCTACGATTTTCTCACACTGTAGGGATGATGCTGATAAACTCTGGTGTCCAGTTCGTACCCTGCAGTGGTACTTGGCCAAAACTAAGGGTCTCAGAGGATCAACAACTCAACTATTCATCACCTCTACAAGTCCTTATTGCCCAGCAGCAAGAGACACGATAGCTCGCTGGACAGTCGCAGCCATCAAGTTTGCTAGCCCAGACTGGCCTTCACAACCTTGTGAGCAAGGTAAACACTACATCAGGGCTCATAACGTTAGAGCAGTTCCTACCTCATGGTCTTACTTTTGGGGTATTCGTATTGCAGACATGTGTAAAGCTGCATGGTGGAAGTCTCTCTCTACTTTTACATCCTGCTGCCTGAGGGACGTTCTGCATAATGACTCTGTACTCGGCAGGACAGTTCTACTTCCTGCAGCACAAGCTCCGGCAGTAAGGACGGACAGCAATGCTCACGAAAAATCCCGTTAGGGTGAGTTCAGTGGGCACGATATGCTCAAAACAGTGGTATTCTGTTTAAAAACAGTGACGGATGGACCAACTCTTTGTCTCATTTCGGGCACCCCAGCTCTGCGTATAAACCCATGGTGCTCGAAATGGGGTTTAAATGAGCAAGTGTTTAAATGAACAAATGCTCTTTTCTTAAGAAAATAAGAAAATGCAAAAAAGCCCTTTGCTCTATCCTGGGACAGAACAGGGTGGTGTAGTTTTACACCTCATTATGGTAAGTCTGTCAGTGTTATTAGTACTGGATGCTGAAGGGGGAAACAGTTGACACGAGAAATGATTAATCAATCATACCTCAATTATATGAATAGAAATTATATTTGAATATTATTCGCTTTAAATCCCATTATAAATGTAGGCAGTTGTACACAAAAGTACAAAGCTATTAGAGATTCCTACAGGAGTACTGTGTAGTTCGCAGATGTGAACACTATGGACAAGATCAGTCTCCACAAATACATGTACTTCACAGGTAGAATTATTCCATGAAGATTCCAGTTAACTTATTTCCAACTTTCTAGTAAACAGGTAAACCCTGATTAATATATCGTACCTACAAAATTTCCCATAAGTTTTCCTTTTGCTGATAATTCCTATAACTCCTCTTCGCTATACATTAAATTCCCTGAATGCTGGTCTGGGTTGCCCTTGCTCTTCGCCAGTGGCTGTGTACACAGAAAAGGGGCACGACATGACATGAGCATACATGTACAATAGTCACACACTATACGGTCCATCACATGCAATGAATAAACATTGTGATCGCTAAAATTTGGACAGGATTTGGGGCACAAAATATCTCACTTTGGTGACGTCCAGTTGATTGGACAGTCCACCGGCAATATTGTAGAGAGCTTGCATACACACTCTCAACCACAACAATACAACAACGGTATTTGTGAGAAATGAATAGCAGAAAAATAGGCCCCGTTAAGAATGCCTGCCTAACTGTTCAGCCTCAGTCAAAAGAGAGCGAGTGTCCATCCGCCACTTGGAAAACACATTGCACTATAATAGTCATGTGCTATTATAATCTCAAATATGTCAAAACATCAAAGTATGAAAATTAGACCCAATATTAATTATTGACAACTTTTGTTGATCAATTATCTTTAACCCCTTCGAGACGGATGACTGCAGATGCCACACCTGGAGAAAAGTCTAATTTCTGGATGTCTGCGGTAGCCACATACCACACCTGCAATTTTTATTTAGTGTACACCTGTAGTTACTGGGAGCTTTGTTTAGAATGGAAATCTGGGGCAACTAGTAGGAGAGTTGGTCGACCCCAAGATACCCAGTAAATTGGATTTTATTCATCAGAACACCCCCTTTGTCTTTGATTGAATACCCTGGGTAATCTCCGTGGAGCGTCGCTGACTCCGCCGTCAGGGCTTATACAACGCGCGTTGTGTGGGCCTGGAGCGTGATGAATACAGGCCATTGACAGGCCATTGTTTACGGCCCTGCTTGGCCCTGAACACGTGCACAGCACCCTAGCACCCACACTCGGGATATAGATGGTCCATTTTCAGCATAATTGGGCATTTGTTTCATCCAAAAAGGAGTGTTTTCTGTAGCGCGCGGTATATATTTTCCTGGCCACTCCCCGGCCCTTCAGTTGTGTTACAGGATGTCTTCCAGTGAAGAGGAAACTCTGACGGCGACTAGTGGTTCAGATTTCATGTTGGAATCTGAACATAGTGCAGAACTTGAAACTAGTGACAGCAATTCTAACAGGCAACCACCGTTAGCGAGGCATGCCAAGAAGAAGGTCAAGACTTCTTCCATTGAATGGACGGCTGATGACAACTTTCCCCACCGACACGGCTTTCAAGGCACAGCGGGTGTTCAAGTGCAAGAACTGGACAAGAACAGCACTCCTATCGAAATCTTCGAGCAGTTCTTCACCCCAGAGTTGACGTTGCACATTGCCAACGAGACCAACCGCTATGCCGCTGAACACCTGAAAAGAGTCAAGCAGCAAGTCCAAGTTACATGAGAAGCTGGTTCGAAACAACACCAGACGAGATGTCAGTGTTCCTGTCCATGATGATTGTCATGGCACTGATGCCGAAACCCGACTTGAAGTCCTACTGGATGAGAGACTCAATACTTGAGACTCCGTTTTTCCCTAATACCATGCCCTGCGACAGATTTGCCTGACCAGGCATCGTCACACCGTTCAGTAAGAAAATCAATCAAATGGTATTAGAAAGTGTTCTTATTTTTGCCTGATGTTGCTCTCGTAAACTCTTATCTTGTGTATAAGGAAATTGGTGGCACTGACAGTTTTTTGACATTTAGACACATGTTGGTGAGTAAAATTTTAGAGTTGTGTGCACCAAATTTGCCATTGTATTGATCTTGAGGTATACCATCCCATCCCCTGGTCCAGGTAGACTGATAGGAAGACATTTTGTTGTAGAAATTCCCCCAACGTGAACACGAGATAGATCATACAGACGGTGTGATGTTTGTTACAGAGACGGTAAAAGAAACGAGACTAGATTTATGTGTGAAATTTGTGAAGTAGCACTTTGGCCTGCTCCTTGTTTCAAGGTTGATCACACTTAAATCATTTACTTATTCATGCCATGTTTCCTGTTTTCCCAGATGTAGTAGGAAATAGTACAGGAAATTTTAGGGCAACTTCTTCAAGGTTTATTATACTTGAATCAATTACTTCATGTACAATTACCTGTATTCCAAGACATCGTGTAACGCAACTACTCTTTTTTCTTTCCCTTTTTTCCCCTAAGTTTTTTTACAATAAAGTCATTTTATTCCTAAAATTCAGTTTGAATTATTGTAAATACATGTATATGACAAGAGAAGTGAAAAAAAATGAAATGGCAAGTTGTCAAGAAAAGAAGAAAACTGAGAAGTTGTCTTGTGTTTTTCTTGTATGTATTTATTTTATAATTATGGGAAAAATTATTTGGGAAGATAATTTTCATGGGATGGTTCCAAGTTTATTTAGAAGGGGGCTGTGTTAGATATATCATTACATTCAGAAAGGGGGTTTGAATATAACTTGCAAAAAAAAATTAGAAATATGCAAGAAAATTATGTGCGTACATAGCGCAAGATGAGAAATTGGCAATTTTTACGGGTAATATTGACTGGTTATTTGATGAACTAAAACTTGTGAAGCACACTCTGTGTACAAGTGGGGGCTGGGCATTGATGCTGGGCATGCATGAACTACTGGGGAGCGGGAACACGAGCCACAGTGCCCGCCTGTGGCAAGCCTAGACCTTGTGAACTTAGCGGGCGCTGCACGCTTTGCTGTGGCCGAGTGTCATTGGGTAGTTAGTGTTGTCGTGTGGGTAAGGCAAGTGCTGGGTGCCTGGTTATTATGTTAGATGGGATCCAAATACCCCAGCATGAATCGTGGCCACATAGAGCCGGGCTTTGAGCAGTGTGTGACCCAGCAAACTTGGCAGAGAAAGCCTGGTGACCTTGCTACATTTCAGCGGTTGCCGTTAGCAAAACTGGGGGAAAAAACTGGCAGCCAGGCAGGACGTGATAAAAATATCCCGCTTTCAAGGGGTTAAATTGGTGTGTAAAAGACTGAGTAAAAGATACTTTATTATAATATAGTCAGACAATATTTCTTAAGGGCGACGGGGCCTTGGGTGGTAATTTGCCTTCTAGAAGCTTCTGGAGTACACCACTACATGCAGTGTCCTTGAAGGGCTACCAGCCCTCACCACACATTAAGACAGACAAAACCTAAAGTTATGCATATACATGTACTTGTACATATATGTGCAAGTTTGGTGTTGGTTTTAGACTTAACAAAAAAATTTACACTTACGTACATATGTATGTATGGCAGTGTTTGGCTTGGACTGAAAAATAGGTTGAGAATGCTGGTGCAATGGAATGACTCCTGGCCCACATCCTTAAAATTGCATGCTATGTAAACTTGTTACAGGAAGGTGACTGTCAATCACCGTTGTGACTTCTGTTTACTGGCATACCCATATCTGATTTCTTTGCGTACCTCTGTAATAACTTTATGTGTGTATTTTAATTTGCACGTGTCTAATTTATATGGTGAACAGTGTGTCAAAGTCAAGTCAATTTAGAAGTTAATGGGGAACATGCTCTTATTTTCTAGATCGTAAAACTTGAGATAATGAAGTAATTATTCACAATGTACAGCTAGATGGTTGAGTTGCATCAGGAATAGCCAAGGGCATGTTGCATGTCTCCTTTCATCATTATCTACAAATTAATCTTCAGTGGTCCATGTGCATGGTTTGACTCCCTGAATGATGCACAGATGTTTGCCACAATCACTTTAGACAGTTCTTTGAGTTTTATATAAAGAAATTGACTGCAGGGGTGATACTTGTATGTAAAACTGGGACCAGGGTTTTGTAGCAGGGTATGATCAAGGGTCATTGGCCTGTGGGGATTATTACAACCAACAAGCTACAGCTCCACTTGGGTTACACTACGCAGAACTCATTGCTAGCCTTGGCGAGACATGACAAAACAATCTCACATTTAGTGCCCATCATGTCAGGAGAACTGACATGGGAACAAAAAAAGGAACAAGCGGAGTATCTGCATGTAACATAGGCAGTGCATAGGGCATATACTCAGGAGTTGGCACATGGTGCTGAAAGCAGATCACATTGTGTGGAACACCAAAAGGGATAAATGTCTCAAATCACAAATCTGTGCCCTATCCGCGATAACAATATTTTGTAGTGTATTTTGTATTGTGCATGTCTGATTGGGTTGAAACCTTAGCACTTACTGCAAACAGAATTTTCTGGAAGGCCACAGTTGATTTTCTGTGGCTTTTTATAACATGAACGTAATATTTACATTTTTAACATTTAATTATAAATCCCTTAATGACATCATCACGAGGTAATTATTTTTGTACTATCTTTGTTTTAAGGTCTGTGCTTGGTGTAACTTTGATGACAACCTAACATCGCTAAATTACCAAAATTGTGCCTTGAAAATGTGTGCAAAGTCAATGGGCTGAAATAAATATTAAAAGTCAATAAAAAATCACTTAATGAGGGTGCAACCCAATGGCAGATGTACTTCAGAAGATATTGGGCTTTAAGGTGTGCATCTTTAATGTCACATGGCTTATTTCCTCATAAGGTCATCATCACATCAGTTCAATAGTCATCTATAACACTTCCCTGTCTAGTTATATGCAAAGATTTCAAACCGATAGGACTTATTCTTCAGAAGATATAGGGCTGTAAAGAGTGCACCATTGATATCAAATGACTTGTCTCCTGCTGACGTCATCATGAAATGAGGTCATTTTTCTTGTTAAACACTTTGATTTCAAATTATCTGCAAAGTTTCGACCCAATGGAACAGGTACTTCAGGAAATATGGGGCTTTGAGGGGTGCACCTTTAACGTCAGGTGATTTGCTACATGATGACGTCATCAAATCAGGTAACTGTTCATCGAAAGCACTCGCCTTCTAAGATATCTGCAAAGTTTGAATCCAATCGGACATGTGCATGTACTTCACGAGATATACTGCTTTGAAAAGTGTACCTTTAATGTCACATGACTTGTCACATGATGACGACATCATTAAATCAGGTCAATGCTCGTCTAAAGCATTCCCCTTCTAAGATATCTGCAAGGTTTGAAACCAATAGGACATGCACTTCATGAGATACAGTGCTTTGAAGAGTGCACCTTTAATGTCACATGACATGATCATCTGATGATGTCATCATCACATGACATCAATTTTTATCTATAACACGTCCCCATCTAAATACCTACCAACTTTCAACCCAATTGGACATGCACTTCAGGAGATATACTGGTAGCACTTTAAAGGATGCACCTCTTATGTCACGACCCGTCAGCTGATGACATTGTCATCACATGTGGTCAGTCACTGTTAATAAATCTTTCCTTCCTAGCTATCTGCAAGGTTTCAACCCAATCAGACATTTGCAATACAAAATACAATAGAAAGCATTATTGTTATTGCAGAAAGAGCGCAGATTAGAGATTTTCGACTTTTTTTTTTGGCATTCCATACAATGTGATCTGCTCACAGCACCATGTGCTTGGATGTTTGCCAACTCCTGAGTATATGCCTTACGCACCGTGCGCTGCCTATGTTACAGGCAGATATTGTGCATCCACGCTAACAGTAACCAATGCACAGTATGCGAATGGGATTTTCGAGTTTGCAAATATTGTAAGGGGATTTTTGTCGTTGGCACTTAATTCATCTGTGTGAAGAAGTACAGCACTAATGCAACTAATGCAGTTGACTTCAATGTTTTAGCTATCATCTACTGAACAATTCATGCTTAAGTTTGTTATGTTTGATTGTTTACCAAATTTTGAAGACTTAAAGGACTTTTTATTATAACTTGCGGTCTGATGACGTCATCTGCCGCAAATTTCACACATGTATAAAGTGGGTAAAGATTATCATCTACATCAATTTTCAGGAAATTCGGAAGAAACCTCGCCACAAACATCTATTCAAAAATCATTTTTCAGAGTTTTCAACCTATTGCTAGAGGGCGCTCGACAATTACGTGACATCATCAGTAGATGATTTGAAGTATACTGTACCCCAACAGACTGACATCATTGAAAACAAGTTGATACGATACCTATTACCACTTTTAAACAATAAGGCCACTTCCGGTTTTCCCCGGAAGGAAGGGTCACATAATTTGACTCACACAAGATGATTTAAAGACCAAATTATACTCTGCCACTTGACGCAAACTGAAAATTACTGAAGACTGGCTGTGGAACAAAAAACATGTTCAAAACCTAAATATAAAATATCGAAAAATCAATAAAAAATCAGCAGGTGACGTCATGACGTCATAAATTTGGCATAGTTTTTGTAGCAGGGTTTTTATTGGCTGCAACTTGAAAACATGTACAAAGTCAATTTGTTAAAAACACCTATGCAGAAAAACTTTGTTTAAACTGAAAATATTTTCTGAAATATTACTTGATATTTTGACTCTAGGGTGTATTTGTAATCAAAAGGAAAAATTTCGTCTGATTTCTCTTTCGTTCTGGCAGTAATTCTCGGTCTTAGTTGAGGACTACTCACTCATTAAGATCTATTAGTGTGTCGTGGAAAAATGTGTACAAACAATATGGAGGAAAAGTGCAGCTTCAACTTCATGTCATGTGACCCCTGATGCGGTCATTATGACTATTGTGTCCTAGGACCCTCCCAACATGATCGACTACAAGTGTGCACAAATATGGGATCTGTCCGATTGATCAATCTCAAAGACTGGCTGTCAAAAAATGTGCGCAAAATCTATGGGGAAAAGTGAACATTCAAAAATCAATAAAAAAATTAGGTGATGATGTCATCAGACTTCAAAATCTTGGCATCATTGTAGAACGGTCACTGTTTGCTGTAACTTTGATGACTAATGAAGATCGCCAAGTTACAGAAATGGTGGCTTGAAAACATATACGAAGTCAATGGCCTAAAAATAAGTATGCATAAAAACTGCACCTTTAAATTCAAGTCACATGATTTGCATTTAAACTGAAACATTTTATGAAAAATTACTTGATATTCTGACTCTTCGGTTATATTTCAAATCAGACGAAGAGAAAAAAGTTATATTTTTTCTTTTGTTCTTATAGTAATCTTCAGCCAAAATTAAGGACTTCTCACTCATCAAAATAATGTGTGTGAGTACAAAAACATGTACATTACATGTGACACGTGACCCCCTTATGATGTAATTATGATGATTTTGTTCTGGGACCCTTTCTTCGTGGTGGACTACGAGTGTTCACAAATATGAAATCAATTAGATCGACCGGAGTCCCAAAATCTAGCTGTTGAAAACCTAAATATTCAAAAATCAATCAAAAGTCACATAATGATGTCATCATGACTTCATAAATTTGGACTTCTTTTTGTGTCAGGGTCCTTGTTAGCTGTAACTTTGATGAGAATTGGCGATCGTCAAATTACCAAACTTGTGCCATGAAAATGTGTACAAAGTCATTGGGCTGAAATTAATATCCAAAATCAATAAATAAATCACTTGATAACGTTATCATGACATCACCGTTCTAGACACATCTACACACAAGGGTCCTTCATTGATGTACCGGTAAGTTTGATGAAGATTTGAAGTTGTTTAGGAAAAAAGTCGATGCCAGGAAAAACATGTACAAAACAAAGGGTGTTTGGGTCATCATCAGAAGAAAAAAAAAGACTGACATGTATAAGACTGGTTGTTTTATGTATGTACAAGTCGTTTTTTATTTTTCGTATTTCCTCATACCACTATATATATTTCTCTGAAATTTCCTTTATTTTTTTTCTTTTCATGTTGGTAGGAGGACAGACTGATGTATGAGGTCACATGACACTTTGAGATGCTGAGACGTAAGCTCTAGCAACAGGAGAACCAGGTCAAGGTACTGCGGAGAAAAAGAATATCAGCCAAGGTTATGCTACTGGATAAACAGAAGAGGTAGGGCTCATGTTAGTTGGAGGAGTCAATTTACAGTGTCACTCTTCTGTCTAGTCATTGTGCGTGTTACTTTATGTGAGATTAGAAATGTGAATCAAGAGCAAAATGACACGGATTTATTTATGACATCACAAATTTTTAATTCACTGAATTACAAGTGGGTAAATAGCATTTTAAAATGTTAAAAATTACACCAAAAGATAACAGGAGATGAATGTTTTGTTTGTCAAAAGACAAACACTGAGCTGTTTTGGGAAACTCTTTTGGTTTGATAAAAAAAGGAATTTGGAATGTCTAGGAATTGAACAGCTGTCATATAGTCCGCAGTTCAAAATTTTTGTGGGACCACTACCCTCCTTGCTACATCGTAGAGCATGACAATATACGCTCACACATGCTTTCCCAGCCATGTTTTGGAATTTTGCCAGATTCCCCTAAAATAGCGGGCCTCCGTTACATGCTTTACACGTACAAAGTATATGGATCGTACTGTTACGGCTCTTAACCCTACGGGTCGAATTGCTGGTATTTTCAACGGATGGCATTTTTCTTATCAGCCGCGCACAGTGTGTATGAATACTGCAACCAGCCAAACATTTTAGACAATGGATGGAGATATTTACTCTAGCTTTCAATGGTGAATTGTAGACTTTAGCTTTTTGGATTAATTTTTAGCAATTTTTAACGATTTAAAGGTCTTCTCGTTATATATAACTTCCAGTCTCATGATATCATCAGCCACAAATCTCACAAGTGTTAACTGGGTACAGATCATCATCCAAATCAATTTTCAGGCAATTCTGACAAACTGCGCCACAGACATGTATTCAAAATTCCTTTTTCAAAATTTTCAACCTGTCGCTAGAGGACGCTCGACAATAATGTAACGTCATTAGCAGAGATGATATCAAGAATACTACACAGTCAGTCCGCAGCGCATTGATAAGCTATTCTTTTAATATGCACTGTATGCATGACGTTCTGTGCGTGACCTCGTTTTGAATACTTAATGAGCTGTCGAAGACGCATGGAATGGGAGCAAAAATGTTCATTTTATTTGCTGAATAACATTGGTATATTTCATTTGAAGAGGTAATCATTCTATCATACTTGGAAGTCTGCTCAGAACTTACTTGATATCTGGTGGGTAACATTTACAATGGAAAAAAGGCTTCAAACTTCAACAAAATAGCCATCTGAAAACGCCAAGATTTTCTTCTTTTGAATGTGACCACAGCCTGATTTCACTCTCAGGAACAAGGAAACATTGTATTCCTCTGAAAAGCTTTCCGTTTTGAGTTGATTTTCAGTAGTCTAGTCACAGTGCATGAAATTATAATGATCACCAAGAAAACGATAACAGAAAATTCCGCCATAACCAGCCGCAGTCTTCCTGCTCCCTCATTGGTCAAAAATGATCGATGATCGATCCACAGAACAATGCTAACATGAAAATTTTGAATCAACTTATTAGTGAAGTAGCTGATAAAAAGCTGGCAATCATTTTGAAGCAAGAAGTTGGTAGCCATTTTGAAATTAAATATTTGTACTTGGTGACTATCAAGGAAACCAATTAAAATATAAAGGCAATCTCATCCTTTTAATTTTGAGGAAAAAAGGAAGATCAACTAGATGATTTAAGCTTATTGTCTTTGACGTTACTTCTTTGGCCATTTGTTTGGCATGAAATTATTGCAAATATTACATTACAAAGATGTGTTCAATATGTTAATACACATTATAAGTTGTCCAATGAATACAGAACTGAAAACATACATACAAAAAATGGTAATGCTGTCTGTGTCTGATTAAGATCAAAATATTCTCAACACTTCCTTGGCATAGTTTTGACATTTAGTTCAAACAAATACTAAAAATATAACATGCCTGTGGGTGACATGGCAACAACGAAATCAACTAAAGGGTGTTCAGATACTTGTCTAAACTACAAAAATAGTTAATACTGGAATGCAAAACATTTCAAACTACATACATGTACACAAAAATAATACTGTATGAATCCAGCAGTGCATTTAAATCTCTAAATATTCTCCACACCAGGTACAGTTTTTTGGCACAACACCACAAAACAAATATGAAATTACTGTATATAGTACGGCTGTATAACTTAAAGGCAACAAATATTTATGTCCAGTAAAAATACCTTTGCACAGATGGAATACTAAAAGGTCTTGGTATGTATTATAACTGTGCTTGTAGCCACAAGACCAGGGAGATTATTCTTAACTTGTACACAAACTATATGGAGTACTGTAGATAGAACATCAGCTGATCTGTGTTGAAGACTGCTGATCACGCCCTGAGTACACTGCCTCAGGAAATGAAATTTTGATTATTACAGTGTTAGTCAAATGATGGGTCTCTTTCCATCATGGTCTGATCTGAAGAAACCCAGGGCTGATGGCACTAGTATTCCCCAGCAACTCCATTGGGCATTTGCTGCCATTCTGTGTCGGTGAGAAAAACAACGTCACTGGCAAGATCACACTGTTGGGCCATGGCACTGTGACACCCCAAAAGACTTCAATGGGTGCTGCGGAGCGCACTGGACTACTGCGACACCGAGGCCTCAGACCACCACAGGCCATCTGCAGCTCCAGGTTTCGGTTCGGTATCTACTGGTGAATACCAGTAGAGCCTTCAGTGATAGCTTCTACCACAAAGTATCAATAAGAGACTATCTGAGTCTCTCAGTAAATGATTTCAAATGTAATTTAATCAAGTTGTTTTTCGTGGTCCTTCTGAAGAGACTTCACCTTCTCCTAATGAGGTAGCTCTTCATGTTACGAGGAGATTTCATCCTGCAACCAAATAAGAATTCCATATTTTCCTCAATGGCTCCAATATAATATAAAAGCAATGTGATCAAATTGAAAATTATCATTTCCTTGAATAATTAATACAAATTTGGGTGCAGTCTCCTGTTAAAGATTAGACATCAGATCTGATTTATGAGGGAAGTACAAAATGTAACACTTGCTAGATCCTGATATGCAAAAGTTTCAATGCAAACATTTCGATGCAATTTTGAGACTTTTTCTTAATTTATTGGAGGCATAATTTTCTCTAGTCTTCTGCATTCACATACCCCTGCCTAGCCTACATATGCAAATTTCCCATGTGCCTATTGCAGTTCGCTGAAAAGACTTGATTATGCATGCTGCCCCCTGACCCACCACAATGCAATGCAGTCCCGCCGCCATCTTCATCCTTCTTTTTTCAGTGCCTATAGTTTACGGATGTGTCTTTCATGACTCCTCGAATTCTAGAGTTCCGTACCTTTCCTGCTATTGAATTGACTTGATTCCTGTTACAAAGTAAAGAGTGTTTTCTTGTCTATCGGTAAGAGTGCTTATTTTGTGTTTTCTTGTGAATCTTTTCTGCCCCATTTTTCTGTGCATCATATATAGGTTGGGTTGTGACCTACCGTGATGTGTTACGTAGGTATGGCCTTTAAAGGGTTGGAGGGCCCTTTGCTCACTATGTGGTGCGTGCGTTCGAACAATAACAGCCCAATGCAGTTCGGGACTGGCCGCATAGCGGGGCTTAGTGAGCCACCCCGCTCCCCTGTGGTGCGGTTTTGCATTTTTCGATTAGCGGCCTCTACAAGGAGAGACCCGAGTAGGCAGGGGCTGAGGCACCCCAGGCCTTGATTGTCACAATCAGGCAGACCAGAGTACTGTGAAATCTGATCAATACTCTCCTTGACTAGAGAGAACCGGAGTACCACGACTCCTAGATCAAAACAGCCTCTATAGATCAGGTGGACGGGAGTACCACAAAGCCTTTGATCTCTGATGACCACTACCAGGATTGATCGGGCTGAGGGTGCAGTTCCGTAATAAAGCCCTTGCTCACTGATGACTACCCCCACCTACCCACCACCAAGCCAAGCCTGTTGGTATTCTGCCGTCGTCTTCTATGCCCACTCGCAGTGCCACAACTGGCGGCAGCGGCGCGGCCAAGCAGTCCGGGGGCCCAAGGTTGCAGGCCCCGAGGCTACACCTATTCATCAGGTTGAGTGGATTTTCCGCATCAATGCCTTTGATCACTATCGTTGGGAGTCAAGAGCCGTCCCTTCCTTTTATGCTGCAGGTTCTGGGCATTCCTACTTACCGCATCCCCGGACAGCCCCTACCGACTAATGGCTCAGCGGGGCCTGCAGGGCAACAGCCACTCTGAAGTCGGGCCAGTCAACTCCCTCCAGGCAGACAGCGGGCTCCACAGCAGGATTGCCACACTCCACCACTTCAGTCACGGGCGAGCCTACAACCCTGCATGCTCTCCAGCCTCCCGTTGCCTCGGACGATGGTGCCCCTTCTGGACTGTTACGTCGGCGGGGTTCCGCCACAGTTCACCCGCAGCTCCAACCCGCCGGTGGATTTCGGTCATGAACCTACTGATCTTGATTTCGGACATTCTTCCTAAGAGACAACCGACTTTTCGGGGGATCCTTGCCTGGCCCTTCCTCCACCCGTGCCGGCTTCCAGTCCCCCCGTTTTGATGAAGTCCAAGAAGCGCAAGGCCAAGTTAACCTTCCTTGGTTTCTTCCTCATCCAAGGCCGGGAAGAGATGCCATTCCAAGCCGGATCTGCCTCCATGGATGGCGACTCTCCAGTCTCTTTCGGAGGCCTTCTCGTCGCTCGCCAGCAAGATAAACTCTAAGTCTCAGCCAGCAGCAACGGCGCCTGATCCGGATCCTCTCCCAGCTGTTCTGCCTTCTACTCACAGGCTTTCTTCTGAGTCCGGGGTGACTTCTGTCCACCCAGATCTGTCTCCGCAACAAGTTCCAGCGCCAGACCAAGCCTCGACTCAATGCGATCCTCCTCCCGCCGAACTTGGCATTCAACCCTACTCTTCTGAGGATGATGACATCGACTTGGTGGCTGGTCTGACTCAATCGAAAGGCCGCCTCCTTCTCTTTTAATGCGACATAATCCATGTTCTGGGGCTCCCATCATCAGATCCTGTGCCAACCGAACATGAATGTGCTTCATTCAAGCACCACCCTTCACGCCTTGAGTCAGCTGAGCCCGTCTTCCCAGAGATTCCACTGGACTGTTTTGTGTGGAAATGATGAATGCCCTGGCAAAGGATAAACAATGGCGTGCATTCCCACCCAGAGCTTCATCTTATTACTGGTTTCCTTAGGAGGATGTCTCTCGCTTCCTGTCAACTTTAGATATTCCTGATGCTGCCAGAGACAAGATCTCATTTGAGTCCGGCAAGGTGAAAACCTTCCGGGATAGGGCAAAGCTACCCTTGACTTGTCCCTCATTGTTGCGTTAATACGGCACTCTGCTTTGGCCTCTGATGTTTGGCCTTTCTTCTCCTTCTGTTAGAGTATATTGCCCGGGCCTGTGAAGAAGACTCTCCGGTCTCTCCAGACTTTGCGGCCCTAGGTTTATGAGGCCTTGATGAGGGACTTAATTTGATTTTCGAACAGTTCACTTGCATTTCCATTCTGGCCACTTCTACCCGCAGATCCAACACGATGGATGCTATGGATATCACCTATGGGTCTGTCAAGAATAGGCTTATGGGCCTCCCCCCTTCTGGGGGAGGATCTCTTTGCTGGGAAGTTCACTGAAGTCCTTGAGTCGGAGGTAAAACGCATTGAGACTGCTAAGAAAATCTCGCTTCGTGAACCTGCACCTCCACTCTGTCAGCCTCTACCATGGCTGAGAAGACAAGCGAACCGGGCACCAGCGGCTGCTCACCCCTTCAGCCGTCCACTCCAGGTGGTTCTTCACGCCGTGCCCCCAGTCCTCTCAGGGGATGGCGTCGGTGACTACTTCCATTTGCCTTTGGCGGCTGCCGATCCTGAACCCGTCAACAGCTGCCTGGGCAACTTCACCACGGACAGCTGGGGTCCTCTCCACCATTGCTCACAGTTACTCCCTAGAGTTCATGAGCTCCCACCGTCTGGCACCGTGGTCCGGTGTTCCGCTCCACCACTCCATGTGACAAACTCATGCGCCTGGTTCAGGAGGAGGAGATTCGTTGTTATGCAAACGAGCCACTACGCCGGTGCATCCGAACCAGCTATCCACCAGCCTCCTTTCGTCCTTTTTCCTCGCACCCAAAAAAGACCCAGGAAAATGGCGACCAATAATCAACCTGAAACCGCTCAACAAGTTCATCAGGCCAAGACAGTATCGAATGGAGACTCTGAGCGTGGTCCTTCCCTCTCTACCTGTTCTGTGCTGGGCCACCTCGATAGATCTACAGGATGCATATCCCGATACACAAGCAACACCGCAAGTACCTCCGCTTCGAGTACTGCGACCAGACTTTTCAGTTTCAGGCCCTTCCTTTCGATCTCTCAACATCACCAAGGGTCTTCACCAGGATCATCAAGACTCTTGCCGCCTACTTACGACAGCGCTACATTCTTATTTTTCAATATCAAGACGACTGGTTGATTGTTGGCTGCTGCCCTGACGAAGCAAGTTCTGCCACTTCTCTCACCCTCAATGTCATGACATGCCTAGGGTTCCTCATCAATTACGACAAGTTGGCCCTCGATCCATCACAATGGCTGACCTACCTGGGGGCAGCTCTCAATCTTTTCAAAAGTGGTGCGACTCCGTCAAGGGAATGCATCCTTAATCTGCAATAATGTGCCCTTTTGTTCCTGCGTTCCAAGGCTCTTCCGGCGCTGGCCTGGCTCCGCCTTCGCGGATTTATGGCCAGCTTCATCCACCTTGTTCCTTGGTGTCAACTGCGGATGCAGCCACTTCAACTACATCCCCTGTCTCGGTATCGCCCCAAGAGCGATCCAATTTTTACCTTGGTGTCCTTTTCTACCAGATGTTCACAACCGCCTCCTGTGGTGAACGGATGCGTCGCTATTCAGATGGGGGTCTCCCTTCCTCCGCTCATGCATCCAGAGTTTGGGACTCTTCTGCAACTAATACATCAACCTGCTGGAACTTCAGGCAGTATCCAACTCCCTTCGTCACTTCCAGCGGCACTTAGTGGGTCTCTCAGTTCAATTTCAGAGCGACAACTGCACAGTGGTAGCATACATAAACCACCAAGGCGGTACTCGCTCCCCCCAGCTTTGCGTCCTTACATGGCAGATCTTCATGTGGGCGATTGATCACAGGATCACTCTCCAGGCCGTTCACATACCGGGAATGTCCAACAACATAGCAGACGCTCTCTCTTGTGGTGCTGTCCACCCTGCAGAGTGGACTCTACATCTGAGCATGGTCACCCAAATCTTGGCAGAAATCGAGCGCCCCATGTCAACCTCTTTGCATCGGTCGACAATACCCATCTTCCAACGTTTTCCTCCAGGTTTCCACACCAACGAGCTTGGGCGACGGATGCTCTTCAGGTGAATTGGTTTGGCCTTCTGGCGTACACCTTTCCTCCGATATCCCTCATTCCCCGAGTCTTATCCAAGATAGAACAAGAACCATGCCAGATTCTCCTCATCACCTCGTTCTGGCCTCGATAACCGTGGTTCCCGAGACTCACAAGGCTCCAGGTTCGTCAAACATTGATCCTTCCACACAGGGAGGATATTCTTCATTAACCCAGCTCAGGAATCCTCCATCCAGCTCGGAACGATCTTCACTTGACATGTTGGACATTGTCCAACGATCGTTCAGAGCGTCAGGCCTTTCTGGAGATGCTGCGTCCATGGCAGCATGGGGCCGACAACTCTCCACGCTCAAAATTTACAACAATCTAATACAACATTTTGCTAGATGGTGTGACAACCACGATGTTTCTCCTACCGAAGCTTCTGTTAGCTCAGTTGTGGACTTTTCATGTATCTCTTTCATTCGGGCCTCCACACTGCTACTATCCGCAACTACCGGTCGGCCCTGGCAGCTGTACATTCGGGGTTCAGTGATGGATCAACAATTTCTGATGACACTGCTATCCACTATCTACTTCGGGGAATGTCTGTCGAGCGTCCTCACATCAAATGCCTTGTTCTTTTTTGGGACCTTGGCAACGTCTTGGTAGTTGTTACCTCCAGATGTGGCAGTGAACTGCATGCCCTTTCAACTGCTGAAGGTCACATACGCTGGGAGCTGCACGGAGTTCATCTTATCCCAGCCATCGAATTCCTGACAAAGAACCAGATGCCTGTCTTCCAGCCTCCGGACATTTTCATCCCTGACATAACCTCTCTTTCGGCAGATAGCTCCAACAAGAAATGGTGTCTGGTTCGTATCCAGTGGCAAAGGACACCATTGCTCGTTGGACAGTCTCGGCCATCATCTTTGCAAATCAAGACTGGCCAACTGACATGACGAGATGACTCGATCTCACATCAGAGCCCATCCCAGTGGGCACACGACGCGTGAAAGAAGTCTTTTTGCGGTCGTTATGTGGTCGTTTGTCGTAAAGTGGTCGTGACAAAAAAA
>NW_019091442.1:139323-223428 GCF_001949145.1 Acanthaster planci
ACATTTGCCAGGAGGCTTGTTGGAAATCTCCTTCCACCTTCACCAAGTGCTACCTGAAGGATGTCCTGCAGAGTGAGATGACTCACGGCGCAGCAACCCTACACTCAGTGATTGGGACAGCATGCAGCACTGTCCCTCACCGAACAAAGAATTTCTTATCGTAGATGCTGTTCCTTTGTTCTAGAATAGTGAGTGTTCACTTGAGTAGCGCCCGCCTATGTTTTCTTGTAATTACTCTCCCGTCGCCGACCCTCCTCAGGATACGGTGCTACTCTGCATATGTAGGCTGGACAGGGGTATGTGAACACAGGAGACTCCTCCCCCACATAAGTGTGGGTCAGGTCTGCTAGTGATACTTATGCCTGTCCAGCCGCTCCCGCCCGTCCTTCCCCACTTTGGCTCCAGGGAACTTCTCTGCTTCGAAAAGGACAAACATGGCGGCGGGACTGCATTGCATTTTGGTGGATCGGGGGCAGTATGCATAATCAAGTCTTTTCAACGAATTGTAATAGGCACATGGGAAATTTGCATATGTAGGCTGGACAGGGGTAAGTATCACTAGGAGACCTGACCCACACTAATGTGGGGAGGAATCTGAACATACTATCAAAAGGTTCTGAAAATAATGATTGGCAGGTTTCTCCATATTTATAGATTTCCAACGGCGTTCCTCATCTTGGGTCAGAATTACTTCAATTCAAATTAAATAACAAACAATGTTTCTTTTGATTGTTGTTGTGTTTAACGTGATGTGTAAATGCTGCCTATATCAACTGCAACAAATTCCAGCCCAAAAATGTAACAATCACCTTTTGGCCGCAACACAGTACCATGCGATTAAATTACAGATGTTTGCCGGTATCTTAAGTTCACCACACATACAAAAATGATCCGTCATGTCCGTGCTTCACAGAGTTTTATTTTTCAGCCTAACGAGTTTGACCAATTTTCAAGATGTATTTTTTTTTGACCAAAAAGATTTTAATTTAAGCCTAGGCCCACCTTTTAACATTTCCAAACATCATTTTGCTAGCGCAACAATATCATCCTGGACCAGGTAGTGCCAGGACTGCCAAGGTAGTAAAATGTGGTCTCCAGCATGTCCAGAGCTGTGAAAGTGGGGCTTGTACACGGTCACAACATAGAGGAACCTGTCAGTCACTGCAGTTGATGCGGGCCCCATGCTCGGCTCAATGGCAGCCAAACACAAGGCGGCCAGCCGCAGTTTTGCCACTGGGGCCAGTGTCAGCTTTCTTCCCACGGGTGTCAGCTTCCAGGTACACTAGATGGCTTGTCAGGCATGTTAACCATGAAGTGATTCCGATGTTTCTGATTTCCGATCGAAACAAATAAGCCCATAATCTCACATTTTCACAAAACATGCAGCATTAGCTCCAAACCCGAGAATTCTCCAACTTTTCATGACACGGTACACAGTGCATCATGTGCTATTTCAAATCAACATGTCACCAAAAATATGATATTCATTGGTGAGTTTTCATGCCTAGAAAAAAATTTAACTGTCATCCCGTAGTGAAAATAATGAACACTGCACTCTCGTTCACCAAATTTAAGAAGGTAGATTTCAGTAAAAAATGCAGTTTTAAAAATATCCTTATTTTTCAGACACATACTGACAAAATTGACGATTTTATTCAAAAATGTGTCAAAAATTTGACCTTTCATAAATTTACTGTGGAAAGGAATATTTCAATTCTTTTAAAAAGATTTATCATTTTGATAAATCAATCTAGGCAACTGGGGTGACTCACTGCTGTTTCCGTGTGTGTAAATGGGGAACACCGGTTCTGCGCATGCGTCAGTTTTTTTGGCGAGGTCAAGCAGTTGCATAATTGATGAGTTTGACCCATTCTGTAAACACCACCTAAAAGTCATGATTATATTGAATATTTACGATTTTGATGAATATTTTCGACCACTCCCACACGTTTACACTTTTTACTAACAAGTGCACTGGTATAAGCGAACTAAAATGGATTTCTTAAGCACAGAATTCAAAGCTAAACTGAGTTGCTTTGATTTTGTTTTTCTGGCGAGGTAAGATTTACAGATGAAATTCTATATGATCTGGAGTTTTCCAGCCTTAAACAACACATAATGTCACAAAACAGCTCATCATCTTACAAACTGTATTTTTTCTTCAGTGCAAACCCCAAGGTTTTCGAGAAATGTGGACTTTACATGGGTGGTATTTTCAGCCCAAACTGCCATTTTGGTAGCCCGCGTAAGTGCGGTACTGGTGCCAGACTACAAGCACATGTACATGTATACCAGACGCGTGGGCGATCTGCCCGACTGACTTTCGCATACACACCTGACTAGAAAAAATGCGGGGTGACAAGCACTTTAACTCAATATTCTTTGGTAAATTATGACCTCCTAGCAGTGCAAAATAACCTCCACTTTCTGATATATAAACAGGTTAGGTGGGGTATTGTCAAAACCTTTAAATGACTAGTATTCTAAAGAACAGCCTGAGAGGTTGATAAATGAAATAGTCCCCTTTTCAGATTACACATACTACATAAGATGTGAATCATTTTTACTTCAAAGGCTTTCAAAGAAAATTTGAAATAGTTGTCTTACATTGAAACTGTTCCAGTTTTAATTTGTCACTTCTTAATACTTTAAATTCAAACAAATAGTTCTTGAATTATATACCAATTAAAAAGGAAAGAACTAGAGCTACCCTTGACTGAAGTTTCAAGGATATAAGCATGTTCATTTATTACTTTTAATCCGACAGATTATTGGAAAGTGGCTCTTTGATTACATAAACAGTCTCCAGATATTATACAGAATATTTGGTGACAGAGTTCATCCATGGAAAATCCATAACAGGCAACCTAAGCCTTGCTCAGAAAATCAAGAGAAGACACAAGCAAAGTACAAAATCAATGTAGAAACTGATGGGCCACATCGCCACCATCCCTTCATGTGCCATCTTTGCAGTTTAAATCTTCATCTTGCTAAGACACATCCTGTGCCAAATGATTGCCCCCCCTCACCCTCCAACAGGCCCCTGCTTCATTTGTGAAAAGGTGAACATTTCAAAAAGAGGTGGTTGTCCTTCCAAAGGGAAACATGCTGGTCTTTATAACTCTTGACAGGGAAGAGGAGAAAACCAAGGCAACTGTGCGGAGGAACTTTGAGTGGCTTAGGCAAACAACTACTCCGGCAATGGGGCAGGATTTTCAGTCAGATGATAGTTCTTTTATTTGCAAGTACTCTTCCAAAATTTTCAACAGACCTACAGAAACACAGTGTGAGCACATTGTTTGCTTGGAATGCTTAGAAGAGCTGTTTTCCAAATCTTCATCTTCAACAGTTCTTTGCCCAGTATGTAAGAAGCAAATCAGCCTTCTGCATATCCAACCTGTCAAGCACTACTTTGTGAATGTCATTATGAATGGCAGGGTCAAGTGCCAGAACTGCCACCAAAGCAGTTGACTCAAAAATGCACAAAGACATGACTACAGTAATCCACAAAGTTCAGCACCTGTTGATGAGAAGATATTAAGAGATATTCTCAATACAAATATTGCTTCCCTTGGTAAGATTGGTCAACAGATGACATCCAGTCTTCTGAAAATACAGATTCAAAATACAGCTGGCCAAGAGAATGTGGCAAAACTGTCGACTGGTGGTAAGGTGGGTTAATGTGAATAAGTCAGTTTTGTATTTAAAAATGAACATGCACCTCTTCATTATAAAAATCTGCAAAACAAATCACCAATTAGCAATTGGGTAATATCTCAGTTCATTGTTTCCCTAGATGATAAGTTTAGTTACAGGTTTTTTCATAGCATTTCATACCATTAAGGCAAGTTTTAGTTGTCGTAAACTACACTAAGGATTGATCATTGATGTTGCCAAGGAGCTGTACATTATAAGTACCAGCGGCATAGGTGGGTTTGAAGGTTGAGGACGGGGCATGCAATAAATTTTGCTCGTCAGATAAAACACTCATATCAACAGTGGAGTGCATAATTTCTAGTGGGGAGGTGGGGGGAGGGAAACAAGTCCCTCCCCATAGTTATGGCACTGGTAAAAACACAAAAGGTAATACTTTAACCCTAACCTTCCCCAACCACACAGAATTAAACAGTAGCAAAGTGTTTAATTCTGTGGGGATAGGTCTGGCAGGTCCATAACAGCTGGATTTTGCATTGGAATTGGCATACCTCAGAAAAACAAAGTACCACGGCCTCTGTGCACAAAGTCCCATATGGGTGTTGAACTTTGTGTGAATGGGGAAGGTTAGGACCAGCAACCCTTGGGGGGCTAGGGTTAAACAAAATATTGGGGATATTTACTGATAGTAAAAATATTCAATATCCTGAATGTTTTATTTAAAGTGTTACTTGGTGTTTTAATAAGTGGTCTTTTTATGGGTGAGGTTCTATGGAAAACAGAGAACGTATGTCTTTGTCAAACTTGTTAACAATACTGCAGTTTCAAGGTATGTACCTGACAGCATGTACTTCAGAGTAACTCCTTCACTGTGAGGATGCCAGTGAAACCATCATGCACGTAAAGCTCTCGTGGCTATTCCTCCAAGATGTAGTGTATCAATGCAAAAATCAGCGTGTCATTTAATGCCTTGCAAATGCATACCGCTAGGTTTGCACAGTTGACAGAGCGCCAATACATTGTCAAAGGTCCATTCTTCACGCTGGGTGTCAAGCATAGACTGGCAAAACTCTGGGAGCGATGTTTTTGAAGCTTTGACAACGGTAAAAAATCCCGTAATCGTCGATCAATCACCAACAGACGTTAACTTTTAGACACTCTTCTCATGCATATCCGGCAACCAAAATGGCAGAACGTACTGAAAATTTAAATGCCAATTTTGTGTTTTTTTAATAAGCCACATCTCTATAAATCTTCATAATTGCAGTGCCTCTCAAAAAGGATTTAATTAGGTTGACCCTTTCAGCTCATTATTATTCACAGTACTTTTTACCACAAGATGGCACACTTAAATGGCACAAACAGCGGTGGACAAGAAACCACCAGATACGATGTCGTCACTGGAAAGAGAGGATGTAATTGGAGAGCCGTCTCCAGTTTATCCCAAAGGGATAAAAATTAAAATTCATAAGTGATAATGAGGGATGCTATTTTCACACATGTGCATGTTTACCTTCATGAGTGGGCAATCATACCCCAGCATTTAGTCCAGGGTGTGTGTGATCCTGCCCACTGCCAAAAGTGGTTTTGCTGGGCTAGCTCAGTTATCTGTAGTATAACACTACCTTTCTTATTCTCTGCACTGTACTTCAGATTGTTCCTCTTGACAGTCACAGTGTTCGGCGTGACCCCACCCACTCCACATTAAACGTCACGTAGTCTGTGAAGCGGTTGGTATACCCTACATTGACCGTTTCTTGTGGGCATACATCGACTACGGCTGAGCAGGGTTAACTCTCTTGCCCTTTCGGGAATTTGCCTGTCACCTACCCCTCGATAATGGTCTCTTGTTTGGGTTCGGTGACCAAGAAATCAGCGGGCTCGTCCCGCTCTTGGTCCGTGCAGGGTTTGCTTTTGGTTACTGCACCTGGGTTGATCGGATTCTGTGGTGGCCTCGCCTACTCCTCGTGCCGCCAGGGCCCACCCCAAGCCTTTAGGCTTGCTTCACCATCGGGGGGTTTTTGGCCTCCTGCTATTTCTGACCCCAGCACTTCCTGCGGACATGCAGCCCAATCCCCCTTCCAGCAAACCTTCTTCCCAACGGTCTGACTCGGGGAATTCCTCAGGGAAGAAATGCAAATCATCTTGGGTTTTGTCTTCCTCTCATCATTCTTCAAAACATCCAAGGAAGAAGCACCGTGCTTCGAAAGGCTCTAGCCCCTCCCCCCCCCGACCAAAGATATGCTCTCCCTTTATGAGTCCATTTCAGAACTTATCCGGAAATATCTGCCTCCTCCTCTGTTTAGTACACATCCGGATCCGGAGCCTTATTCTCCACCCCTGGGCTGTTTGGCAATTCTCCAGCCGAACCTCAAGGTGTCTTTCACCACATGGCACCTTCTAAACCCACAATGGATGATAGTTGTACAGTGGGTTTTGCTTCTGGCCATGATCTTTCCTCGTATATTTTGGTTCTGGTCCTGACGAGGATGAGCCGCTTTCGGTGAATGATCTTTCACTGTCCTAGTCTTGCTTACGTCTTTTACATCGAAAAATGATACAAGTCCTGGGGCTGCCTACCCCATCACTGCAGACAACTGGGGGTGCCCTTCATTCAAGCTTCGTTTACCGGGACAGTCCTCGTCCTCCCCCTATTTCCAGAGTTTCCCCTTGACCATTCTTGCATTGACGCTATGGACAGACTGGCGAAGGCCAAGCGGTGGAATTCAGGCTACCATCTGCACTGTTTTTTTCAAGTTCCCATCTGGTGATTATGATCAGTATCTCTTTTTGCCAGAGTTCCCGGACATGGCCAGAGATAAGATTTTCTGAACAGGGGCAAGTCTTTCATGTATTTCGAGATAGGAATCTCTAGCGAAGTCAGCTTTGAAAGATGTTGACCTGGCTGCTTGCTCAGGCATTGGCTGCATGTCCTTTCTCCTCCTCCTCCTCCAGTTCTTGCCCTGGGCTTGCGAGGAGGGCTCTGATATTTCTCCCGAGTTTGTAACCATGGCCTTTCACTGCCTCAATTCCTTGCTTACAGAGCTTGAGCAGCTTGCCAGAGTACCTTCTAGCTATTCTGGCTATGAATATTCCCCACAAGTCAATTAAGTCTACTCTCAAGAGTCTCCCCCTATTTGATAAAGCTATCTTTGCGGGCCAGTTTACTTCTCTTCTGGAAAGTGAGGTTAAGCGGATTGATAATGCTCAGAAGATCTCCTTCCCTCAGCCGCCCGACTCTCGCCCCCTTGTTTCTCGTTCAGCTCCTCTGAGACCTCCGCAATTAACGCTCCATTCCTCTAATGCGTCATATTACACGGCCTCCTAGATATGCTTGTTGACCTTTGCAACTTGCTTGGGAACAGCACACTTCTCGGCTCCGGCTTCCTCCAATGCCCCATGGGTGCCCCTCTGTCCAACACAGTGTTACGGCCAACTCAGATCTCCATAAAGTAATGCAAACGCAAGGCTTTGGAGTTGGAAATCATAAACTTACTTGCAGAAACGGGCTATCATTCCAGTTCCGGTGCTCTATGCCCGCATGTGTTTCTGGTTCCCCTTTTTTTCTAACTCCAAAGAAGGATGTGGGGAAACGGAGACCAATTCTCAATCTAACGCCGCTCAACCAATTCATCTGTCCAATGGTTTTGGATGGAGACACTCCGCACAGTTCTTTACTGAATTTCCATTCCAGCTTGGGCATCCTCCATAGACCTCAAGGATGCTTATCTTCACCCATTCATCCCGATGATCGCCGATTCCTGCGCTTCTTGCATCAAAAACAAATGTGCGAGTTTCGTGCTCTGGCATTCAGTCTTTCCACGGCACTGAGAGTGTTCACTAGAGTGGTCCAAGCAGTGGGGGCTTATCTTTGTCGCTCCGATGTTCTCATTTTGCATTACCTGGACGACTGGTTAATCTTAGGTTGATCAAGAGACGAGAGTATTTCAGCCGCCGCGACGGTTTGCGCTCTTAAAACCCGTCTCGGGTTCCTAATCAACCATGACAAGTAGAGGACAACTCCATCACAGATACCCACATTTCTCGGGGATGTTCTTGATCTCCGCTACAGCATGGTTTTTCCTACGGATGCCCGCGTGGACAGTTGTCGGTCAACAAATAAATGTTCCGGCTTGGCTTCAACTTCTGGGTCTCATGGCCAATCGTGTCGACCTTGTCCCTTGGTGCTGACCGTATGATTGAGACCTTTCCAACTCCAACTCCTGTCTAACTTCAGACCTCACACAGTTTCACTGGACCTTCTCATTCTAGTGCTAGTCTTTCTAAGTCACCACTTGACGTGGTGGTCTTCCAAGGCCAATCTCACCACCGGCCTTCCCTTTGCCCCTCCAGGTCACGACGTGGTGCTGACTACAGGCGCTTTGACGTACGGGTGGGGAGCCAGCCTGCCACAGTATCAGATTTCCAGCCAAGGGAACCAGCCATGCAGGACTCCCACATAAATGTTCTCAAGCTGCAAGCCATCTTCAGTGCTCTTTGTCATTTCTAGCTGCTCCTGACAAACAAGACAGTTCTAGTCCAGTTGGATAACGCTACGGCTGACGCCTACATCAATTGCCAAGGGGGCACTCACTCGCCTACCCTTTGCCTACTGGCCTAGGAACTTCTTCAATGGTCCATTCATCATTCCATCCTGGTACTTGCCAAGCACATTCCCAGGTTACAGAACGATCTGGCCGATGCTCCCTTCTGGGGCAAGGTTTGCCTGACAGAATGGACTCTGCAACCGGAGGTGGTTCGTGCCCGCTTCCAAACAACTGACAAGACCGTCTGTGGACCTTTGTGCCTCTCATCTGAATGCCCAACTCCCAACATTTTGCACTTGGTCCCGCATCCTCAAGCCTGGGTGACTGTTGCTCTGCCCATCTCCTGGGAAGGTCTCCTAGCTTATGCCTTTCCCCCCCATTTCACTGATCCCAAGGGTGCTATCAAAGATAGAGAAAGAACATAGCCGAATTCTTCTTGTCGCTCCATACTGACCAAGGCAATTGCATCATGACGCTGTTGGTTGACATTCCCCTGTTGCTGCTCCAGTGCCACGACCTGCTTTTCCAACCCAAGTTACACCATCTTCATCTGGACCCTCATCACCTGCACCTAACATGTTGGATATTGTCCAACGATTATTCCAGCAAGCAAGGCTTTCTCAGGATGCTGCTGCCGTGGCTGCCAGAGGTAGACGGCTGTCAATAAAAAAGATGTATGACAGCTGCATTCGACATTTCAACTCTTCGTGCAGACAGCATTCTGCAAATCTGACCAAAGCAACTTTTCCCTTGTAACAGAATTCTTCTTGTATCTCTTCCGGTGTGGCCTCCTTGTTTCAACCATCAGGAACTACTGTTTGTCTCTGGCAGCCATCCATGGTGGGTTTCCCGATGGATTCTTTATCTCTAACAACCACGCGATCCATCATCTTCTTCGAGGCATGTTTATTGAAAGTCCCCCAAACCGATGACTCGTTCCTTCGGGGAATCTGGGGAATGTCCTTCGACTTTGGCTTACCAACCTTTCGGACAAGCTACCCTTCTTCATTTACGTGTTAAGCTGGCCTTCCTTCTAGCCATCATCACTGCTTGTCGAGGCTGTGAAATTAAAGTACTGTCCATTGCTGTTGGCCATATTCGGTGGGAACCTCTTGGGGTCCATTTAATTCCAGAGATCGGCCTTCTTACCAAGAACCAAACACCCTCATTTCAACCACTGGACATCTTTGTCCCATCCATCAGGTCGTTAGCGTCATCTGCCTCTGATAAACTTTTGTGTCCTGTCCGGACACTCAAGTAACTCAATCACTCATTACATCTACTAAGCCTCACCGTCTAGCCTCCAGTGACACTATTGCCAGGTGGGTGGTTAGGGCTATTAAGTTTGGGCCACTACTCCTGATGATTAATGCTGATGCCAAATACGTGCTCATGATGTTCGTGCCGTCTACTCCTCATGGGCTTATTAAAAGGTATTCCGATTTTAGACATTTGTTAAGCCACTTGTTGGAAATCCCCCTCAACATTTACTTCGTGTTATCTCAGTGATGTTTTGGGGGGTATCATTTTCATGGAGTGGCCATGCTCAAGACAGGATCTCAGTAGCTCCAGTTACAGCCATCCCTCCCCCTGCAAGTAGGTGCACTCCAGACATTAACATCGTGAGTTGTTCTTTGTGCTTACCCCCTGCGATCTTTTTACTAATCTGTCATTATTGTTCATTGCAGGCTGTATGTGACTCCTCCTTGGGTTCAGGGCTGTCATTGCGCTCTTGCCTTCCCGCTGTCCTCTGGTTCAATGCTACTCTGCATATGTATTTGTAATCTGCGTAGATTGCAGGTAGTAGACTCTCACCCCACCTAGTGTGGGACTAGTCTACTACTGCATGCCTACCAGATTACCAATCTCCCTCCCTCCTCCCCTTGTGGCAAAAAGGAGGAAGAACATGGCAGCTGCCTTTGTGGGAGTCGAGTGAGTGAGGGCACGCTGCTGGTGATCGAGAATTTAGTGAATGGAAGTAATTGACCAGGAAATAATACATATGTATTGGTAATCTGGTAGGTACGGTATGCAGTAGTAGACTTGTTTCACTCTAGGTGGGGGAGAATTTGATATATGAATGACCCCTATAGTGTGCTGTGTTCCAAAGATAGACATTTGTATATCCACATTTTTGGATTCAATAAAAGCACTTTTCAAGAAAAAGCACAAGTGTACCACTTCGAAACACATTATTTCATCTTTGTTCATCAGTATCCATGTTTGTTGTCGCAAAGTCTGAAAATATAAATATTATAGAAGTTATTTTTGGAAAAAAACACAAAATCACATTTTTGAAGAAATTTCGCCCTCTCCATTACATGTTTTTGCACTTCACAACTTTATATACCCCTTTTTGCAGAGTGAGTCACAAATACAGTACTCCGACAAAGACGGCATTGCCTAACCCGTCATATCGTCGCAAGTCGGCCATTTGACAAAAGACCCAATCGTCTGTAATGCATTTCCGTTGAAAATTTCGTCTCTAAGTTGGCATTTATAAGCCGTCATTTCGTATATGTCGGTATGTTTTTCTCGGTGTCACAACTACCCCCAAAAGTTACCGTAGCATGCATTTTCGCTGGTCAATGTTTGCTCCCAGACAACTTTGTGCAGATTTATTATAACATATAACTTACAACTAAATACTATGGTAAAACAGAAAAACACCAAATTAATTATCTATTAGTATCTACAAATATTTACAAAAGTCAATATGGAGCATTTCACGTGAGACAGAAATTAAGTCTATAATAGTCTGCGTTTGGAAAAACGAAGCAAGATATATAACTGGAAGAAATTTAAATGGCTCCTGCAATTACTTCTTGGTTGTGAAGAAATAAAGAAAATTACAATTAATTAGTTTATTTAACCCTTCACTATTGACTTAATGCTAATCCTTTACTATTAATTATTAAAACCTTACTAAAGCCGGCAATCAGATTAAAAAAACAAAAAAACAACTCATTTATGTAGGGCCCACTGCGAGTAGAATATGCTTTCCATTTCAAAGGCCGTCCCCTTGCCCGAACCATCGGCTTGAACCTTGTGCCGGAACCTCTGAGTAGGTAGCCGGGAAAAGTGTCAGCGGTGTCACACTTGGCTAGGTTCTTGGTGGCGGTACCAGTTGGTGTTCCAGCTCACCTACAGCCAGCCTCAGACCTGTCTGCCTCTGGCAGCCTTTAGGGCAGTGGAGATCACAGTACGGCACTTTAATCACGAGGGCTAATGGCTCATGCAGCCTTGGATGCCATCTGAAATAATATATATATATGTAATACATTCAGACAATAATTCCGAAACCTAGATTAATGGCTATTGAGGTAGTGATAACATTAAATACAAATAATTGCATGTATATTGATTGCCTAATGAAATCGCTCCAAAGTTACTGGATCAAAATCACAAATTTAGACCACTTAATATGTTATAAAGAAATATGTAGAATAATCCCCATCATTCAGTTCCTGATTGGAAACAGTGCATCCTCTGTGGTCACTTAGATCAACTGGAAGTGGTACATGTACACAGGGTCAAATTTATAAAACAGGAAAACACTGAAAATTTCATACAACCAGAACCTCAAGCTTATGGTCTGTTGGCAGATCAGATGCCTGACTCTCTCGGAGTCCATCACCATTCCAAGACTCGGCTTTCCAGTGGAAAATTTTAGAAATTTAGCTTATAGCAAAAATATTGCGGCTATCTGAGGCAATCGGTGGCAAAAAGTGCTTTTTCAAAAATCATGGGCCGTAAGTCACATGTCAAAGGCATTATAAAAACCCAGTGTCGCATAAAATAATAAAGAGACAACGCGAATATGGCAACATGAATATTTATACTAACTTATGCATTTTTTATTTACACAATGGGACACTGCAGGTACGAACATCACACACAACACACGGACGTTAACAAACAAAAATCAGACCTACTGAGTCGTGAAGTAGGGTTCTTGTTTGCTGGGCCAATGCTGACACTCGGTCCCTTTTCTACAAAACCACAAAAATTCCTTTGTGTAAGTTTCCTTCGCGGCAGTTGCCAAGAAGTGACAAGTCTCATGTGCCCGCAGCCAGTATAAGTACATCAATACCAGTAACCCCTCAAGTGCTGCACGCATGTATTCTGTCCATTTTAGGGGTCGCCTTATTGAACGTAGTTTGGTTCCCTGCCCAAAGATTCCCGGACGACCCTTGATAATGATTCGTCGGGTAGTCAGAATTGTCGGGTCTGGTATCCAGACTATATTGAACGAACTTAACCATTGCACGTGTGTGGATGAGTTGATGTTTTCTGTACTGCAACTGTATCACATACATGTACGTACTGCACTGTTGAGTCGTGATGTGATATGCAAGGGGCTTGCTGTCCTTGCTTCATCCTTTAGGGGCACATGATCAATTATTGAATTTACAGGATATTAATCAAGAACGAATTTGTTTGGATTGACCATGGGGGCAGAAATAAACCAGGGTACATCAAAGCCATAGAATTAGTGCAAGGAATCATAATGTACGTAGCCAGTACATGTTTACATGTAAGTCGGCAAAATGATGACTTGCAACACAAGTCGGCATTCACATAAGTCATCGTTATTTCTTGTGTCCCCAGAGTGCCAACTTAGCTGGAGTTTACTGTATACTCACAATCAAAAGTATGATCCAGGGTAGAAATCTCAGCATCACAGCTACTTCTGTTGCCAGAGGTGGTGCTGTTTTGTCGCTATTTTGTGTTCACTTGGGTGATTTGTTGTTGCAGTTCATTACAGCCAGTGTGCACAATACAATTTAATATTTTAATAGTGAGCAATTTTTGCTCCACAATATGAACAGAAAGCCCCTCAAATACAATGTCTTCCTCTGGGTGATACGTTTGCCATGTTTGAGTCGGCCACAGCATACAACACCTTCTTTGCATGCCTTAATGATCTCAGTCCCTCTTTCAAGTTCACTTGTGAGAAGGGGCAATCAGACGCACCCCCTTTCTTTGATGTTCTAGTTGAGAAATCGACTCTTAATTTTACAACTACTGTTTACTTCAAACTCATGTTCACAGGACAGTACACATGCTGGGATTTGTACAAAATCAGCATGATTAAAATACTTGTTTCTAGAGCCAGCAGCGAACATCTGCTCTCTGTGTAAACAGACAATAAAATTTGCCATATTAAATCCATCCTTCGCAAAACTGGCTATCCTGAATCTGTTATCAAGAAACATGTAACCCTTTCCCTAACAAATCAGCTGAAATCACAGCCTCACGGACCAACCAAATGTCCCATGTATTTTAAACTACCATGGAGAGGAAAAATACCGCTCACTTTCAAAAACAAGTTAAGATAACTGTGACATGTGCCTACTAATTAATTAAATTATGTGTAGTTTTCACTGCGTGCAAAATGATTCCAGGTGTCCATAAAGATGTGCTACCTACAACACAACTTAGCAATGTTATTTATTAATTTCAGTGCCCAGTTTAGCTCAGTATGTGCGGGGTAAAACATCGCAGTGCCTCACCAGCCGTATCAAGCAGCATATTCCTTCTTCTATCCACAGTAACAGTTGCGTAAGCAACTGCCCTGCACAAGTAAAGACTCAAACCGTTTGCAGTTTCATTTGCCACAGGCCAACGCTTGCTCAATCACCCGGAATGCTCCAAAAGATGCAGCAAACAGCAGTTTAGTTTACTAGCCAAAGCACGCAATTTCAGTTATTTACGCATGCTTGAGGCTACCTACATTCACTTCATGAAACCAGCTCTCTGCCGTCAGAAAGAATTCATCTGTACGCTCCATTTCACGTGATAACTTTTGTCCCCTTGACCTATCAACGGTATTTGAACACATGGTCTACAGTATTCTACTTACCCAAACAGTCACTACATATACAAATTTCCCATTCACCTATTATTCACTGAAAAGATTTTATAACCCATAGTGCACCCTGACATCCCACAATGCAACACAGCTTTGCCACCACGAACATCCTTCTTTTCTCAGCGCCATAACGTAATGGACGTATCTTTCAAGGCATCTTCAATTCATAGAGTTTTCTGTCTGCTACACAGTTCTGCATCAATTTGATCATCTTTCCTCCTTTTTGAATAAAGTATTACGTTGGTTTTTATCTATTTGTTGGCAAGAATGATCTTTTTGCACGTATTTTGTGTTCTTTTCATTACCTTTTCTTATGTGCATCTTATGTGCACTTTGCAGGTGTTTATTGTTGGTACTACGAGGTTCGTTCCAGCTACGTCTGTGTCTACCCTTCCGATAAATTACAGGCCTTAGCTGGTTGAATTCAGTGGGTCGCTGCCAGGATGTCATACGCCCCTGTCTTTTCCAGCTACCAGGACAAGGAAAAAGACCTTGCAGTCATCCAGGGGATTCCAGCCAGGATCTGGTCAGGCCCCTTGTTCATTCAGTTCCACGTAGTTGACGGGGAAGCTCTGTGGTCGACTGTGGAAGACCTGAGCAGGGACACCATCAGGATCTGGCAAGAACCTTGTCTCCTTGGTCAGTCGCTGGCCTAGCGAGCCAGCCGTGACTCCCAAGAGAGTGCCCCATCAGACGTACGCCATGCCCTTTGATCGCCATGGCCCAGAGGAATCCATGCGGTGTTCCAGCAAGCATTCCCCTGGCGATTCTGAATAACACTACCCGCCATTTGAAATCAGCCAAGAAGATTACTTCTCCGGAGGCCTCCATGTGTACTCCATTTCTCCCAGATACTGAAGTCACTGTGCCAGGCTCACCTCAAGTGTTGGGGCTTGCCAACTCTTCTTTGGGCTTCGCAGAGCCTATCAGGTCTTTACGCTGCTGGGACTTCAAGCCACCGAAGCCCATTCCCAGCTTGGGCGTTCAACCGGGCATCATCAGGTCATCGGACCTTATTTCGACTGGGAACACTCCCAGGGCATTCTGCCTCCTGCGGCCCCATCTGCCACCTCTGCCACCAGGTCAGCTGCTACCAGCCAAAGGGGCTGGTGGACCAGCCCCTTTGACTGTGAGCTATGATGACACAGGACAGGGTACAACACCGGACTCGCATCAATTGGGCGTACCCTGTCAGAGCAGGCTGCTCCCCATGGGACTACCCATGGCTCGGAACAGGACATGACCCTGTCTCATAACTGACATTTTCTTCTGAGGAGGATGAAGTTGATTCCATCAGTACCCTCACTCTGTCCAAGGGCTGTCTCTGTCTTCTTCTGTGGGAAATGGTTCAAGTGCTCAGCCTGCTGTCAGCCGCTCCCCCAGAAGAGGACACCAGCCACGGCTTGTTCAAATGCCACACGGCTCGACTGGAATCTCCAGTGAGTGCATGATCACTCATGCGTGGAGATTTTCAAGTCCCTTGCCACGGCCAAGCAATGGCCTGCACTTCCCAACCGAGCAGCAGTGTTCAATCATTTTCTCCCACTAGGATAACTCCTTCGAGCTGCATTTTTGATGATTTCTTGGACTGTTCCTGTTCATTTTGCCAAAGAAAACCTTGACCCAAATATGCCTCTGAAACTGTTTTTCACAAGGAAGAAAACATTGTGTGGACGTATGCAAGTCCACACAAGGCCATCATACCCTGCATTATGTAGACTTCTTTTGTGCAGAGGTCCACACTATATATGGCATGCCTGTACACATGGCAAGACGATTGTATTGTCAGCTGTGGAGAGGTCAAAGGAGCTATCTACAGATCATACATAGGAACAATCAGTCTGAAAATCCCTTTCTAGTGAGTTTGGTCTTTATTACCTAAATGTACCAATGCATAAATTTGATACAATTCATAGTGTATATTTTTGTGCTCATAACTACTACTTTAATGTTATAGCGGACCCTCCTCCTAGATCGGTGACACTCTGCATATGTAATAACTGTTGGGGTAGGTAAAGCACCATAGACTCGTCCCGTACATGAAGTGTGTGGGTCGGGTCTACTAGAGAATACCTACCCAAACAGTCCTCTCCCACCCTTCCTCCCCACTTTGACTGTGACTCTTTTGTGTTGCTTTAAAAAAGGACGATCATGGCAGCAAAGCCACGCTGCATTGTGGGAGGTCAGGGTGCACTATGTGTGATCGAATCCTTTCAGTGAATAATAATAGGTCCATGGGAAATTTGCATGTAGTGACTTTTTGGGTTGGTATACTCTCTTGTAGACCTAACCAACACACTTTATGTGGGGGAGGATTTCAAGCCTTATAAGCAGTGTCAATATGTTAGTGTTTAATGTCATTCTTGCATTTATGCCCTGACGAGTACAAGTCAAAAAGTACTTTAGCATGCCTTTTCATCGCTGAACTCTAATTTCCGATATAGAGGTTATGTATTAACGTGTCCCCAGAGGGCAAGAGTTTTGTATCTCTGGGATACGCTCAAGTAACTGTTGTGTGCATTCATTGTAATTAAATTAAGATAATAAAAACAGCCTCTTAGACACCATGGAAACTCCAGCAACATGTAGCCTCTATATGTACCGATGCTCTTTACCAAAATGCCTAAGAGTGAAATATGATTAGAGCTCTCCATTACTACATGTACATGTAGGTCAAACAAAAAAGAGAGAAATTGCCAAAGTTCATCCTGAGATCGCTTTACTTTCATCCAGCCTAGCACAGCCCAGTAGCCAAGTCAGCTAGCACTACATGTATTTGATGACCAAACACGCAGATATGACCCAAGAAGCCTAAAGCCTGCCAAAGTGCCACATTTTATCAGAACTTTTCCATCTTTACACCATTCCCTCTGAAACCACTCTGATTACCTGTACATCATGGATTTACCGGCACATGTACATTATCTGTCTACATCCAACTTGGCATTGACAATTTTAACCTATGGTCGTAAATTAACCCCTTCACGCCAGGACACTTTAAGTCATGACGTAAAAATTGAGATCCTCAGTCCACTTTTCAGCTATTATTCTCGGCCCATGCTCGAGCGAACACGGTGAAAGAAGGCAGACCCTAGCTTTTGTGTATATGGTTATTGGTCTTTGTGTGTAGCCCAGAAATGAAAAGACTGAATTTGCATCATAATCACCAGCTTCACAATAGTCCCCACTTTGAAAAGAGGCAACGGGAATGAGTAGAGCGGCATGCCACCGAACAATGAGCCTTTTCACTGTGTAGTTCAAAGTGTGCAGAGCATGCTGGGCCACAAACCGAGAATTTGCGGTTTGGTAGGTGGCCTTCGGAGCAAAGCAAGGCTGGAATTCTTGGAAAGAAATTCCCGCAGAGAAGGAGTTAAGGGAAATCACTTTTTTCTTACAAAGTTCAGGTACATGCTGTAAGTACAAAAGTTCATGTACAATGTATTTTTCAAAATGCATGTAAAGAGAAGTCTCACCCCTCCCCCATTTTTTGTTATTTGCATGGCCTAGCAATTTTAATTAAGATTTCGTCATAGCCTGTCCCCACTTGCCAGTATGTATATGCCACTTTCTTAACCACTTACAACCTAGATGAGATTTGAAGCTTTTCATGGTGGAGGTAGCAAGTAAACTAGATAGGTTTGCGGTAGCACCATGGATATATCTCTTGTGTGAGCATGTGGGGTTCTGAAAAGAAGCGGTTGTACTCAACATTTTGGAAAGTATGCTCTGCAGAGGGTCCAGTGATGAGGCAGCTTATATGGTATGTAGAGGGCAGTGAGGTGTGGAGAGGATGCTAATTCAGAATCCAACTGAGGTCAAGGGGGTGCTGGCAAACCAGTGAGGCCTGTCAGTCTGATGGAGGGGAGTGTGGGGGAAGTTAGCTAAGGGTAGAGAGGACCCTGGGCTGGGAATGTCCTAGGGTATAGGGGAACCATTGGACCGGGATGTGGGGATGGGATGCCAGATGTTGCTGATGTGGAAACCGATGTCTTGTGGTACTGTGTTGTTCTTGATGATCTCGATGGCGTCTCTGATGCAGTGCAGGTGGCAGTGCTTGTTGCTGGTGAGGAGTTTGGCTTTACTCCACTTGATCTTGTGGTCTTCAGTACGGAAATGCTTGCTGATGGCAGATTTATCGTATTTGTCACACCCCTAGACTTGTCCTACCCTTAGGGACAGACCTTTGGTAGCTTAGACACGAATACATACACACCTGTTGTTGGAAATTTGTTTTGCCTGTACAATATTTACATTTATTTATAAAAAGAACACAAAATAAGGGTTATTTCTTACATTAACATTTTTTAAATTACAATATAAATGAGGTGATGAGTACCTCAATGTGCCGCCACCATGTTGCTTCTGTTTCTTGCGTTGTACTTTGCTTCTGTGGCCTGTGGCTGACTTGGCAAGTTTCTGCATCCCGCTGCCATGGTCCAACCCTTCTGTCACCACCGATCAATCGACTTCCTCTTCCTCTTAACGTAAAACCAGGAACTGGGCGTTTCCTGGCTTTCCGTTTCTCAGAACAGTCTGAACTTACATGTAATCTATTCTACTTCCATAATTAGAAGTCACTCATCTCAAGACTAACTCGACTCACGTCTACAAGTCATCGAGGCTGGCCGCTGCCCTCTCCTCGGAATCCAGCAATGAGAACTAATCACACCAACCCATATTTTTTCTTTTTAAACCCGAAGGAAAAATTCCAGCACTGCCACGCCTTGTTCCAAAGAACTCAGAATGTTTTGTGTCCCACCCCTCATAAATATTCATTATTCAAATTAATGCATAAGTGTCTACATCTACCAATAACAACTCAACTGGCACTCAGCCCATCATTCTGGTAAGGTTGACTGACTTCAGGAATGTTTGAGTGTGGCGGCTCAGGAAAATAAAATCTTGTTTCACCACTAAATAAAACGTTTATCTTTTCAACACTTAGGGCCAAGATGATACGGTATTAATTTAAGAGTAATTCCGATTTAATATCACTCTGTGACAGTATTCCCCTTTCCTGCCATTAGCTTTGTGTTCATTGAGTCTGGTAGGGAGGTCCCTGCCGGTCTCGCCAATGTACGCTTTGCCACCTTGGTAGGGGATCTTGTACACTCCAGGCTTCTGTAGTGGGTTGTGCCAGTCCTTGCGGGAATTCAGCAGGTTGTGCATTTTGAGGGGGGGTTGTATGGAACACTAGAATGCCGTGCTTGTGGAGGATGCGCTGGATGTGGTCAGAGGTACTGCGAAGGTAGAATAGGGTAATGGAACTAGGGGCCCTAACTAGTTGGCTGGTATAGGAGACCCTTCAGCTGGGGGATGGATCTTGGGTCTCGGGTGCAGTCTCCTGATGACAGACAGAGTATACTTCCCAAAACGTTGAGTACCATCAGTTCTTTTCAGAATCCCATACACTCACAAAAGAGATATATCCATGGTGCTACTGCAAACCTGTCTAGTTTACAATTACAACCTTGTGTGTTTCATACTTTCCTGCATGTACATGCTGTCCAGTGAGGTTAACCTGCAGTAAGCAAACAGGGAAAGTTGTGGTGGCGCCCTTCGGTCAAAGGTCAGTCAGGATTAAAGTCTGCAAGCATTGTCTGTCAATGTACGTACTTCGCCTGCTCTAGCTCTTGCTCTGATTGTGGTCTGATGTAGAATAATTTCATCCAGGAACTGTCGTACGAACAAAGCTTACATAATTGTGTCCTTGTCCACAATGCATGCGGATTGCGATCAACCTCATTACCTGTGCCGCTCTACCCAAAATAGTTGTATTTTCCAAAAATTCCACACGGACATGGCATTATCCAAGAAAGCCAGCCATCAAATCCAAGAAAGAGCATTTAATTTAAAAATTGTAGGGCCTACCTATTTCACAGAGTATTGAACTTTGACATGTTTGGGGATTGGGGCATTGGTGTAGTTGAGCATGATGAGAACCCTGTTCAATAGTACAATAGAAAATTACTTTAGAAGTTTGGACTCTGTAATAGAGTGACAAATTCTCTTTATATATTCACAATGTAGATGATTACACTATTTTGAATACCCGACAGAGTAGAATTTGTTTGAAGTTGGCAGGTTTTTTTATTTCGGAGGAAATTTAGAGGGGATAAATGATGTTTCCATGTTCATGAGGTTTATGTCAGTGTGCGCATTCTTGTCAACATCTCCCTGTCATATCCCTCACAAATCAAGATGCTGCCCACTTTCACCGAATTTTAATACTGCAAACTTTCAATACTACAAATTTGATTGAAACATTTTAGAAGTGATTTTATTCCATTCTACTGCAGAGTCGGAAAGTTTCAGAGGTAGTTTCCATACTATGGAATGGGGTCCTCAACTACACAACCCCCTGAACTTGTATGGATTTTTTCCAATTTAAAGCCCTGTTCCTGATTTATTTTTCAATTGGAATTTTTTTGAAGATGTAAATACAGCATAATAGGCTGGATATGTGGAGTCTTTAAATGCTCAAACAGTACATTTGCTTTGGCTGCATGGAGGAAACAACAAACATGGGGCACTGTGTGGCATGCCCAGAGCCATTTTGGTTAAGACTTGGACAAACACACGGATTAAAGCTGTTTTGTACAGACCAGAGGACAAGAAAAAATTGGCAGCCAAATGCAGACTTAAGTAGATGCTCCAACATTTTAAAGATGTACAGCCTACCTCTGAACACCCAAATCCTACAGAGAGTCTTGGTTATGATGTAAATGAAAAAAGAAAAACAAGAGTGCCTCCTTGGCGATGACCAGTGCCAGAGAAGATGACAAAATGTGCTTCTACCTGTTTGGGTGACTCTTCAAGATGACGAATGCTCCCTTCCAACAACTTTTTAAAGATGAATGTGTAAGGGACAGCAAACTGGTAGACACAGTTCTTGATTATTTTTCCAGAGATTAAGTCAAAGCCAGTGGCTTTATTTTGATTTACATGCCAAAAAGTCTCTGCTACCTAGTGAACGTTTATCTGAGGAGTGGAACCCCCAGCACGTCAAAGTTCATCGCACCTACCTGCTATTTCAAAGGAGAAGTCTTTTGGGGTTTTTTTTGGGGGGGGGCTTTTTCGCAAATTTTGAAAAAGGCATTACGTCAGTTCTGCATATGAGTTCTTTTATAGTCAAAAGTACCCCATGTAAAAACAATGAAACATGCACAGCCATGTGAACTTTGATATAGAGATAACAGCTCCCCGGCTCTGTGTAGAGTTATTGGACCATTCCATTATTGCTAATAGGTGGTGTACTGCATTGCGAGGGGCCATTTTTCAAAGTAGTGCTTAATTGAGAACTTGTTTGCAGAGATTTTCAATGAACATGAGCATCACACAGTTCTTATTCTAGAACAAAAAAGTTATTTTAATAAAATACCAACAACACAAAAGTACAATACAAAAGTAACAAGTACTGTTGTTCAAATACACTATGCAATAATAAATTCTGGTAGAGTTGTCACATACAGATGAGTTACACTGGACTATATCATTCTTAAAAATACAAGAACAATATAGAAAGCAGACTTGAAATGAAGGCTTCTAATTAGTAGATACTTCGGCTACATTCTGGAACTGATAATCGTACACCTTTAAAGGTAAACCTATAATAATACATTTAAAGGCTATACATTTACACTCTATTTTGCAGCAGCTGATGTATCGAAATGACATGTGAATATCTCACTCTGTGAGCACACACATAGTACTTGTATATGGGGTTCTTAAAATAAGAGGCAAGGCACAAATACAATGGCTATAATGGCAACACAGTTTCAATACTAGGACTACATGTACAGGCATCTACAACTACTTCATTCAGAGGATGGTGCTTCAAGCGGCATGTGCGTATATTTGTGACCTGACTGTCCGCAGCTCTTGCAGTGGATGTGAAATGCCAGGCTATTTTTACAAGTATGAAATTAGGTTTAGTGTCTGCATAACCTGGATAAATGGATCATCATGTCAGTGGTTACTTGATTAAAAAAAAAGGTGTAACCGTGCCATTTAACTTTTCTATGGCCTGTTGACTGAAGTTATTTATAGGACCATGTAATCTTAGTGATTCTGGAAGGTGGTTCATGATCACATGCATATATGGGCTGACATCTTTTGCATGAAAACCTTCAGCATATTTAGAGACTCAAGCTCTAGCATGAGACTCTACTGATCCGGATCCACAGTTTCCATTTTGATCAGGCTGATGGTATCACTAAATTCTCTCCACAACCATTTTATATCATCTAGTTTGGAATGCCACAGAATAAGATTTTCTAGCTGAATGTATTTTTGTAGTTCAGTGTGTTCGGGACCTGTGAAATGTCAATACTGAATCTGTGTGGATTCTTTTGCAGTGTAAAATGCCCATGGTATAGAAAGTTCATTGACAAAGTTCTCAAATGACTTTTTATTGTGACAGCTAGAGACATCTGAAATCCTTGAATTCTTTCAGATGTTATCCTTATGTTGTAAAATTTGGATAAGCTGTAAAACTAATTGATCTGATATTCTAATAGGAAAAGGTGTAATGGGTCCAGAACAATTGCATGAATAACTACAAATGGCAGAATGGGTGGTGTAACACAGCCCATGTTTTTTGTTTTAGGCTTACTACTGAGACTGATGATTTCATCTACAATAGGGGCACCAAATTCTGTTTTTATCATTGACCACTTCTTTGCACGTATATATTGCTCATTGCTAGGGCATTTGCACCAGACACAATATTTACTATTACATCCACCCAACCCTGTCACTTCATTCAGAAACTTCATATCGGTACCCAAATGAAACTGCAAAGGAGCAGCCCTATCACCAATGAGAACAGTATCTGGCAACTTGTCAACAATGGGTCAAATATTTTAGAAAGGAATTTGTACTTTTCTGGTTTTCTAACCATGGCCAGAATGTTTTCATTACTTACATGCTTGGCATATATCACCCTGAATGTAATATTTACGCAGTGGAGCCATTTTCCAATATGAGTTCCATCTCAACTGATCTTTATTCCAATCTTATGTAGTATAGATTCATCCGAATACACAGAGACCATTTGATTTACAACATGCTTTAGTTTGTCATTCAATGGCTCCTAAGTGCCATTCATGTCATTGTAGCCATGTACAGTGAAAATGGCATCAATTACTTTAGCTTGTTTTCTCAATTTGTTCAGGCTTGGAATTGTTTCAGATTTCTGGAAAGGCGTTTGTAACTTTCATCAATACTTAGTGTGTCTTTTAGGTACAGAGCCTTGTCTGCAAAAAGTTTCTGTGACATCATACTTTCTGTCCCATATTTTAATAAGTCCACACTATTTTCATACTTATCTGACACACTCAAAGTAGCTACCCTGACACCCAAGGACTTTAACAACTTGACCGTTGCTGTTGCAGTTTCAAGTAGATTCTTTTTCATGTGTTTCACATACCATTTTGAGTACACTTCCTTTGAGCCTTGCCTTTTTGATGTTTTTTTAGTTTCTTGACAAGCGCTTTCTTACAATTTCTTTATGCTCCTTTTCCATAGCTTTGATATGTTTCCTCTGTCAAAATTTCATTCTCTCCAATCTTTCTTCGTTTCCTTTTTCTCTTTATTTCATCCTCCAGTTTTCATTTGATGCCCCCAACTTTAAATTAAATACACCGTTTTTTCAATTATATACCGTTTTTTTTTGCATAGTAGCCACCTCGTCTGGGTTCAATTTTCAATTTGCTAGAAGATATTATCACATGAAAGGTCACGTGACATGAAAGGTGCATTCTTTGAAGCCCTATGTCTCCTGAAGTACATTTACATGTTCCATCACGTTCAGAACTTTGCAGATATCCTGTAAGATACAGAAAGACCCTGTGGCAAAGATCTGCCCAGCATTATGTCACGATGACATCATCGTGGGATTTATTGAATAATTATTATTCGTTTTGCCTCATTCATTTTATACACACATTTCAAGGGGCCAAGATGTGTTTTCATCAAAGTTACACAATAGGAAGACCTACAAGCAATGTTTACTCTGTTTCAAAGGTGTCATAATGATGTCAGTTTTTGTTTTATTATTAAATTTTGAATATTTTATTTTCCCCATTGACTTTGTACAGTTTCAAAAGACCTTTTTTAGGCAATTGGCAATAAATTGATCCAACTCACAATAACACTAAAGAAGGACCTTAAGGAAAAGACTGGTCCTCAAATAATGATGTCATGATGACGTCATCAGGTGTCCAACATCAATCAGTCAAAGATGGTTGCATTTTAATCTTCAACCATCACTTCCCCTGATTTGGTGTGCACTAAAGTGGTAGAGTAAAAGTGAAACAATAATTTCATCTTGTTTACATAAAGTCACATGACCCTTGGTTCCGGTCAAAACCGGAATGGCTTATCGTTCAAAATTGGTGATAGATATGAACTTGCTTTCAAAGGTGTCAGTATCTGGCCAGATAGTAGTCTTCAAAACATCTGCTGGTTTGTGCGATCCCTCTTCTTGCTCTTTACATCAAGTGATAGTAATTGAGATCCTTCGTTTAAAGAAATTATGGTTTGTGTAACAGCTATTTGTCATAACTATTAACCACTTTCTGTCAGATGGAATTTGAAGTTGCATGACATAAAAGTGGGGGATTTTCAAGATTTTCCGTTTTTAAAATTCTCCAACAAATCATAACTTCATTTACTGGACATTTACACACACACAAATGACTGTCTGGTGGCTACTCTAATCTGACAGACAACATCTATTGAAGCCCAACTATTTCAGCTAGGCCTGTCACCTTGTAAAAAAAGCCCAGATTGTGCGGTGTTATGTAAGTTGGCTTTTCAATACGGGCCAGATTAGTTTGCAGCAGTATTGTATCACTCATCCCTGGAGCTCTTTTGTCCCCGGTGGTAATCCGCTCATGCTGAATGTCGCAAACAGTGGTATAATCTCTTAAAATAAGGGCGATTTCCTCCGCTACTGACAACTGACAAAAATGTTGGCAATTCCCAGCAGCTTGGTCTTTTGTTCCAAGTATGGTCTCTTGTTACAAGGCCCAGCCCTTTTGTCCAGTTTCAGGCCCTTTGGTTTTGTGTATCAAGCCTATGTTTCCGAAACCGGGCTCCCCGGCAGCAAGTGGTTAACATCACTTCACTTCGTCTGTAACTCTTCCATTTCTCATTACCTACTAAATTTCAACCCATCCAGACATATCATAAGATATAGGGCTTTAACCCTAACAGTCCCAAATCTTCCAATTTCAGTACGATTTTACATACACCCTAGGGGGTTAAGGTTAAAGAATGTACTTTTAATGTCACATGATTTCTCACCTGATGATGTCATCTTCACATGAGGTCAATATTGGCCTAAGTCCCTTTTCTTCGAAGATATCAGCAAAGTTTAAACACAATACAACATGCAATAAAGGAGATGTGGTGCTTTGTACATTGTACCTTTAATATCACGTGACCTACATGTACATGTACATGTACTACATGATGGCATCATCATCACATCAGGTCAATAGCCATCGTAATCACTTCCCTTTCAAGATCTCAGGAATTTTTGAACCAAATCTGACATGCAGTTCAAGAGATAGAGTCCTTCAACGAGTGCACCTTTAATGTCACATGACTTGTCACCTGACGACAACATCAACATCAGATCAGGTCAATCTCGGTCTAAAACCCTTCTCTTTCAAGCTATACTCAAAGTTTCAAACCAATCGGACATGTACTTCAGGGACATAGTACTTTAAATGATGCACCCATAATGTCACGTGACTTGTCACCTGATTACATCATCATCACTTGAGATCAATACTTGTCTACATCACTTCCCTTTGAAGACATCTGCAATTGGACATGTACTTCAAAAGATATGGAATTATGACTTGTCACATGATAACGTCGTCATCATAAGGTCGGTGCTTGTACAAAGCTCTCCCCTTCTAAGGTATCTGCAATGTTTGAACCCAATCGGACATGCACTTAGGTAGAGTCCTTCAAATAGTGCACCTTTAATGTCACATGACTTGTCAGCTGATGATATTGTCATCACATGAGGTCAATCTCTGTTTATAAACCTTCCCCTCCTAACCTTCTGCAAGGTTTCAACCCAATCAGATGTGTACAATATAAATACAATACAAACAGAATTGTTATCACAGAAAGAGCGCAGATTAGAGATCGCAAACATTTATACTCTACAAATCTACTATATTAACATAGTTACTGAATATAAGTCACAAGTAAATTATGCAGTGAGGTTACATCACCCTGCTCTAAATTGATGACTAATTCCATTGATCAATCAGAATAAAACCAAATGATGTAAACCCATGACTTATATCAATTTCTTAATAAAGTTCCACCCCTTCATTTCAAAGAAATATTATTCCATGAAACAAGGAAAGTTGTGGGTGCACTGGCCTCCGCCCCCACATTCCAAGTAGCTAACCAAGTTTTATCAATGGGTCAACGTACACTTTTCTGGAAACCTGTTCACAAAATCTCAACATTGTTACACATACATTTGTGTATACATCCAAGTAATTAATGTTAAGTGGTGATGCTACAAGGACAGGGAAAGAATATCCTCAGTTTGAGGTTCTTGTACACCCCCACACCCCTCAGACACAGCCCTACACAACTTGAACTAAGGTAAATAATCATTTTTTGGTCAAAAATCGGGTACAATTAAAACCTAGTGGAATCAGTTTTCCTCACCGCTATAACAGACAGATAGAAAGGTAATTTTACAATATGTTGATTTTTGCTTTTCCAAGGGTGTTAATTCTCTCGTATGCCGTGGAGGAGCCATTCTGTTTATTTTTAGCTTTGAGTTCTCAATGTTTTCGAACTTTGTTATGAACATTGGTTCTCTGATCACTAAGCTCTTGTGGTGTCAATTTTTCTTCTGACATTCTTGCATTTTCCATAGGGCATCTTTCTTCTTTTGTTACTCAAGCTTTTCAGGATTGTTTTTAAGTCTCTTAAGGTACTCCCTGACTCGCTCTCTACTGGTCTTTCCCATTCTGAAAATAATAATCAGGATCATTGAATTTTGTTACAATTACTGACATTTGAAGTTTGAATTTATTTTTCTTAACAAATGATAATCAAATGAATATTATGCAGCATTATGTAGTAAAAGAGATTTAATAAGAGGGTAAACCAAACAGAGTTATCATGGTCAGCCGAAATTGTTTGTAATGATGCATGAAAAGGAATAATACAATGTAGTTTATTGATTATAGCTACATTAAAAATATACTCTACTCAACTCTAATGATACAGAATTTATATCGTACTTATTACTAGATTAGTTATTAAATTTTCATTTTTTCTTCTAGAATATGGATTCATATTTAATATTGAGAAATGTACTGGTATATTTATTGGCCTGTGTACACACAGAACATTTTTTCTTAAAACTTTTTATAGGGTAATATAGGCCTACCCACTATGGCTTGAGTGTTTCATGATACACAATTGAATTATTTGCAATTCATCTACAATACTGAAGGATAATTGTTAATGATAAAAATGTGAAAACTCAACTGAATATCAGAAGAAAAGATATAAAATTTTACTCTACAGAGCTGTCCAATTATTGTCAGCTCAACATGTGCTCATCAATATCCACATGTGTTCATCCTGAGGGGTACAGTCCACTAATTTAAGAGCCATTGAAAACTGTGTAAAATTTGCACTGTTCAGGACCCAATAACATCCATACCAATATCCCTGAGATTTCAGAAACACAAATGAAATTATTGTCTGGTCCCTAATATTTCAATTTCTTTTCATTTTTTTGTGGGTTAACCAATTACATTTTTGATAATGCCCACAAAACACAATCATCCCCCGAAAAGTGATTTCTCCGAAGTCTGATTGCAGCCATTTTTCAGGTGGCAACCCTCAACTTTCTCTGGCACTTAGAACCATTTTTCAAGCATAGTTTTTAGCCTTTCTGCTCTCATATGAAAGCTCAAAGACCCAGGGAGTTCCTGGCAACAATTTGCACAATCTCACCATTTTGGGGGCCAAACTATCTCCTTTTTCAAAACATACTGTGGGGGCACTTTTAAAGCTAATGAGCTGGCCAGAAATTCTCACTTGATTTAGTGGTCTGCACCCCCAGAAGTGACCATGTGACCTTGTGACCTCAGGGTCATGAGTTATGCTGCAGGCACTTCCAAGGTGTAGCAGCTTAGGACAGAACCATTCAGGGTGATATGAAGGTGGTAAATAAAAATAAAGCTCTATAGTGTCTAAAGTAATTAAGCTGTAACGTCCGTAATGTAACGCCTGTAAAAATTTATGTAACATCCATAACGGTTTAGCCTATTTCTAATTATCATAAATAAAACATTCTATAAGTTAACCCGTGGTAAGTTAGCAGTAAATATGTGGTATGATGAAAGTCAGTCAATTATTTTTCACTGTAGCTTAAAAAAATGCTTAAAATATTACGGATGTTACACACTTCAATGGAAAAATGGAACAGGAAGTTAATTATGCATATTGGACTTCGCAGATGAGATGTAATTTTTATTCATTCTTTTTCCATTCGTCTGAAGCTTGCTTTCTTATATCCAATATCTCAAATAACAATCCCACAGCACTTTTCAAGAGATAAATTAAGAATTTTTATGACATCCTTTATTTTCTTGATTATTTTTGGATACATCGTATTTTGACACATCCACATTCAGACAATATAATTAGTAAAGCGCACACTCTGAGGTAAAATCTTTTCAGATTCATTAAATATAGGTATACCCCTAACCAACCATAGTGGAGAAAAAAATATACAATCAATTCGAAATGTTGGCATTCATGTCACAGTTGGCATGGAATTGCCCAAAGCACCAAAGTGGTGTACACAAAAGCGTGCACAAAACAAAGGGGCTTTTCATACAAATTGCGAAAAGGCAAAAAAATTCAGAACGGAAGTAATACCTTTTTGCAACTTGCAAAAAAGCCCCCCCCCAAAAAAGGATGCATTTTTTGCAACTTGCGAAACAATGCCTTTTTTTGCAACTTGAAAAAATGCCATTAAAACCTATTCCATGTTTTTTCTCAATGAACACAATGTTTACTGGTATTGTACATGTACATATGCAATTCGGTGGAACCTTGCAGGTAGCTATCGAAGGATGTGTTATAGATGGTCATTGACCTTGTGTACCTAGTAATGATGTCTAGAGATAACAATTAACCTGACCTTTAAGGTGCACTCTTCATAGGACTATATTTCATGAAGTACATGTCTGATTGGTTTAAAACCTTGCAGATATGATGTCATGATGACGTCTTCAAGTGGTAAATAACGTGACACTAAAGGTGACTCTTCAATGTCTTTTCAAGGGCATGTCCATTTGGTTCAAACCTTGCAGGTATCGTAAAAGGGGAGTGCTTTAGTCAAACATTGACCTGATGTGATGATGACGTTATCCTGTGACAAGTCGCGTGATATTAAAGAAGCACTCTTCAAAGCACTGTATCTCATAAAGTACATGTCTAATTAGGTCCAAACCTTGCAGATATCTTGAAGTCGGAATGTTTTTGACAAAAAATGACCTGAATGTGATGATGACGTCATCATGTGACAAGTCATGTGACATTAGCACATGACATCGGCAGGGTACAGGTTCGATGCATGTGCCTCAGTGAGTTCATAGAGTACAACCTGTTCATAGGAGATGACTCGGCCATTGTGTTCTAGCAGTCCCAGTGCTGGTCTTTTTATTGCCAGAATCACAAGCAGAAGCATCCATAGGATATATAATGCTGTTATCTCCATGTTGATGACCTAAGACAAAGGTACACCCTCCAAAGTGGAGAAAAACGAACAAAAAACTTAAACAAAAACTTGACAAAATGAAAATGCGAACTGGTCGCTGCTTTGCAGCACCCTCTGCAAATTCAGTGTAATGATAACCAAAAAGTTGATGAAATGCACCTTACTCACAGCTACACGTGGGCAAACATACATTTCCTAATTATTCCAATTTTTAATTTACTTTTTAATATATAAACATGTACCAATAACGCATAACAAGATTTGGAAAAATGAAAAGTGAGGAAAGAGTTTCATTGACATCAAAACATATCTTTCTCTTCAAACACTATATATGTACAACCTGTAAAAGAACAAATAAGGACAAAACATCAATTTTGTGGTGATCACCGTGTAAGGTTTTCTGTGGGGACTGTAATGTCTGCCCATAGAATTCTTTCCCTGCAAACCTATTACCTCAAACTAAAGGCCTTTTTACACTACGAAAAATCTCCTGGTTGGACACTACACCATTTGAACACGGCACTGACCTGTGTAGAGCGCTTGACCTGTGTCGAAATCAACCCTGCTCGGGAGGTGGGTTGAGTTTGAGAGCTCTCAACCCATGTTGAGAGATCCGAAAAGTGTTGAAAGCGGTAGTGTGAACGCAAGTGGGATATTGTTCAACTGGTGTAAATATCGTGAGGGTGAACTCACATGCACACTGTAGTGATAGGATGCCAACAAACAAACGAGTTACCTTTGACCTGCGATGTGCCCTAATTTTGTGCACGTTCTTCATAATTGTATTGAATTTGATTTTGCTCTTATACAAAAAACATCTGAAATGTCAGATAAAGGCTTTCAATCTGAAAAAAGGCCGACATGGAAAGAGGAGGTGGAGGCTTTGTTGGCAATTTGGGCTGACAGCTCCATCCAAAGCCAGCTTGATGGCACGACAAGAAACAGCAAAGTGTTTCTCAAATTACTATTATTGTTATTATTCATTCTGGTAAGGACACCAAGGATTCTTCAAAAGCATCCTAGGCACTGTAGCTTGCAAGCCTGAAGAAACCTTTAGAGAGGAGACATTGACAAGTAGATATAGTTGTAGAGGTGGGAGGAAAACCCCAGAGGAATATTCTGGGTAAAATCCACGGAATCAGGTAGGGACTGAAAACCCAATCCACATGTGAACTGGGCCAGGATTCGAACCCTGACCGCAGAGGTGAAAGACGAGGGAACCACCACAACGCCAAGCCGATTCCCCAATAAGCAAATAATAAGCAATTTGACCCGTGTCAGATACGCGGGTGTGTCGTAAGTGTGAAACTACTGCCCAATACACAGGTCCTAACATTACATGTGCAGCAAAAATGTCAGCGCTGTGTTCAGTAGTGTGAAAATGGAGCAGAATTGAACCCACTTGAAATTTTAAGAAGTCAACATGGGTTGGAACCGTGTAGGATTTCGACACCAATCGGACGTTCATAGTGTTCAAAGGCCTTTACATACATATGTCTTGACATCAGCATGAATACATTGGTTTGCAGAACTTCATTCGTCTAGGTTCAGCAGTTTGACTGAGAGCACCACCAATACTTACTGAACTCGCTCATTATTTAGCCCAGTTGAAAGTGAAATTTTACCGGCTTTCTTTATGTTAATCAAATCAAGTCAAATCATAGATTAAATGTACCGTACCTGGGTAAATGAGATCCACCATTTTCATTTAACTGCCTCTTCATTTTACTCAAAATGTAATCAAACTTTTTAAAATTCTGGTTCACATTTTCTGCCGAAATATTTCTCATTCCTTGAGCAATGAGTCCCTAGATGCACATAATGCAATGTACAACAGCATGTGGCTGCATATTCATTGAGTGTAATATAATCCAGGAAATGCTCTGAAATTTGAAGACCCCAGCTGTACAATTGAAACCCTTTTGTCCTCAAAAGATAATGGTTTGTGCAGATGTTGTGGCCCCCTGCTAGGGCCCTAGGAGGGCAAATTAACATAGTTGTGGCCTGGATGACTGGCCTTATCAACACTGGCACAGGTAGGAGGGAAGACATGACCCTGAAGTATGTAGAGCTTGCCAAGCAACACTGCTGGGGTTTGTCTAACATTTGATGCAGGTGCATGTTAAAAAGATATACAAGCAGCCTTCAAACAGCCTGTCTCATTCAGATAATATTTCTAGATGAACATCTTTTTAATTATAAAACTGATCATAGAACTTCAGGTCCGCTAGAAATGTCCTGCCAGAGTCAGTACGGTATATTTTTCTATTTTTTCATATTTGCATATATTTGCATTCAAAACAAGCTGTCCTAACTTTTGTAGTATACACATGGAACAGCACATGCACAAATGCCGTATGTTAAATAAAAAAAATCAAAATAAATTTGGAACAGACATAGCTTGGGAAAGTTCAGGACAAAGAGACCTGCTGGCATTTCTGTCTAGTGCTTTCTCCTTAACAGTCCACAGTGAAACTTCAGCCTTATTTCAGGTGACATTTGTTAGTTAATTGAAACATGTTGATATAGATATATACTGAAAGAGATTAATTTTTGACTGGAAAACACGATTTTGTTTTATTAAAGGCAAGGTATGACATTTTTAAAACTAAATTCATGACTGCAAATACACGTGTGTGACTCTTGGGAATCAAGTGTGAGAGTTAAACAGCATTTCTCACTATAACTTTGATTTTACTACACTCCCGGCTCTCGAGCCTACCACGGAGCCATACATGTACATGTATGTGTGCCTGTTACCATGCTATTACAAGCCAGGCTGTGTACTGCGTGGATCAAAATTAAAGTTATGAACACAGTCCTCCATGTCCAAGGGTTTTTCTCTGAGATTCGAGGTGACTCTTTGAGTTTCAAGTTGACCCCATGACCTTGGTGCATGCTGTGTACATGTGTAAAACAATAGAAAACTAGAGGGATGTGGTTACCACAGAGCTGTTTTGGAATTTTCTTTTAATCTTTACGTTTTTGGAAAAACAAATCAGAACTATCTGTACGGGAAAATGTGTTTGATATTCTCACAGCAATGCCCAGGCGAAGCACTGGTAAAATCAACAAAAATGTGAAGTGAAAAAAAACGTGTACAAAACCTATAAATCAAACTGCAATTTTAATCTCATGTCATTTTACTCCTAATGATATCACCTTGACGATTTTATTTTGACAGCCCCAGGAGTTGATGGACTACCTATGCTCCCAATTCAAAAATATTAAGATGTATGACTTCAGAAAACGTGTACAAAACCTATGGAGAAAAACTGCTGCTTTAATGTCATGTCATATGATTTGCATTTATAATGAAAAAAAAATCAGAAATATTATTTGATATTCGGACTCTTGGGTATATTTGTAATCAAAGGAAGAATGAAAAAAATATGATTTCTCTTTCGTTCTCATGGTAATTCTCAACTGAAGTTCAGGACTACCCGCATTAAGTTCGATAATATTGCATAGTAGAAAAATGTGTACAAAACCTATGGGGAAACTGCAGCTTTAATCTCATGTCACATGACCCCTGATGATGCCACTGTGACATTTTTTGACAGCCCCATGGGTAGATGGACTACCTATGCTCCAAATACAAATTCACTCAGATGTACAAATGCACCAGTCTTTGACTTCAGAAAACATATACAAAACCTATGGAGAAAAGTTAAATATTCAAAATTCAATAATAAATCACACAATGACGTCATCATGACAATTCTTTCCTGAACCTTCTCTAATTGTTAGGCTAAGAATCTAGATCTAACATCCCTCAAGACAGGATGACAACACTATGGAAGTCTGGCTGTTGAAAAATGTGTACAAAACCTATGGGCAAAATTAAATGTTCAAATTCAATAATAAATCATGTAATGAAGTCATCATTCTGAATTTCTTCTAGAACCTGGGTCCTTGCATGATTATCTGAAGGTCTAGTATGTTTGAATTCAATCAGATATATAAAACTACCAAAGTTGACAAGTGGAAGAAGTACAAACCCTATGGGGAAAAGTCTGAAAAAGGAAAAGAAAAAAAATGAGAGGTCATCTGTCTGGTTACCAACAGAACATAGGGCTTTTTCACATTCTTTTGTACCTTTGAACAACTAAGGCTTCATCACATCAAGTCATTTTTCGTATATAACACCTCTTTCAAGTTATCTGCAAACTTTCAACCTGGTAGAACATGTACTTCAGGAGACATAGGGCTTTAAAGAGTACAACTTTAATGTCACGTGACTTGTCTCTGATGACGTCATCATCACATACGGTCATTGTACCTCTTAAGCACTCCCTTTTCAAGATATCTACGAGATTTGAACCCGATAGGATATCTACTTCAGGAGATATAGGACCTTAAGTTGCACCCTTAATGTCACGTGACTTATCTCCTGATGACGTCATCATCACATAAGGTCAAAACAACTCTGAAGCACTCCCTTTTCAAGATGTCTGGAAGATTTGCACCCGATCAGGCATGTACTTTAGGAGATACAGGGCCTTAAAGAGTGCACCCTTAATGTCACGTGACTTGTCTCCTGATGACGTCATCATCACATAAGGTCAATATCCCTCTCAAGCAATCCCTTTTCAAGATAGCCACAAGATTTGAACCAAATTGGATATACACTTCGGGAGATATAGTACTTTAAATGAGACACCCTTTAATGTCACTTGACTCGTCTACTGATGGTATTGTCATCACGTGAGGTCAATTTCCCTTTGTAAACATTCCCTTCCTAACTACCTGCAAGGTTTCAACCCAATAAGACATGTACAATACAATACACAATACAAAACATTATACTTATCACGGAAAGGCGCAGATTAGATATCGTGAACATTTGTCCCTTTTGGCGTTCTGTACAATGCGATCTGCTCTCGGCAGTACGTTGTCGGCATTTTCCCGAGTATAATGCCCTACGCGCTGTGTGCCATCTATGTTGCAGGCAGATGATCATGTACATCATTTTTCAGATGATTCAGACAAACTTCGCCACAGACATCCATTCAAAATTCATTTTTCGGAATTTTTAACCTGTCGCTAGAGGGGGCTCGACAATTAGGAGATGTCATCAATAGATAATTTGAAAAATACTATACCCCAGCAGACTAACACCGTTGAAAAAAACTTGATACCTATTACCACTTTTAAACAATAAGGCCACTTCCGGTTTCGACTGGAAGGAAGGGTCACGTGATTTGACCCACACGAGATGAATTGAAGACCACATTTTATCATGGCACTTGCTGCAAACAGAATGTTGCAAGAGGCCTCACAAAACAGGAAGTCCCTGTAACTGTACAATGAACAGCAAGTCAGTAAAAACACTCAAAGAGAGTTATGTGAAACTCATAAAAAACTTCTTAAGGCAGAAAGTAAACAACACGAAATTTCCCAAATTCTGGGATATTTCGGGAGAAGTGGAAACACTGAGCCATGCACGGGTACACTCAAGGTAGTTGTGCCCAGGTCCTCACCTTCTTAAGGGGACAATTTCCTTGTAAGGAAAGTTAGAACAAAGGTGTGGAGACAAAAATTAGTCCTTATAAAATGTTATTCCCTATAACATGTACAATTTTATATTTCAACATTTTAATTGCCCCCATTGCCTTATAATATTAAAGTGTGGGTGTGGACTGTATGCTCACATGTGCTAAAAAATAGTTATTTTGGTTACAAATCTGTTACATGAACAAATTTTCCCCCCCTCAACTCAGTCTCAAATACCCTAATAGAAGTAGTACTAGTGTGGGGTGCTGGCTGGGGCATTGCAGCCTTTCTGTGTAAGATTTTCCCAACAAATTGAAGCCCACTTCCTTTTTAAACTGTTATGCAACTGATGGGCAAACATCTGTTACCTCCAAATGTTTTTACATGGAAACAAAATCAGAGGGCACACGGACAAGGCCAGTTCATATGTGAGTAAAGCACTATCCCTGTGGTTTCTTTATTACATGTACTCCTTGCACCTTTAAATGGTTCATATGATCTAAAAATTAACAAATCAAACTGTAAAATTTAAACAGGTGCAACAGTTTAGTTTTAGCATGGAGGAAGGATGGTGTAGGGGTAAGCAGTGTGGTATTCCTGACAGGTTTCAGTTGGTTCATGTGTGTGAGCACAATTTTCAGAGATTTTATCCAACTTTTTTCTCTGCTGATGTCTATTTGTTGACTGTCCAAATAGCATTTAACACTAATACATGGTGGCATTGATGTCAGTGCAGTTGCCAAGATGACTGACAGTGTCATTCAACCAGCAGGGCCAGCCAACAGTAACAGGAGCCATATCCAATTACAATACTGGCCTCTCTGTTTAATTACATAAGTCTTGGATGGGATCGCCACTAGAGCATTGTGTGCTTATATTTAACACTGTGTACACCTCCTGCTTTTGTGTGGACATGCAGGGCTCCTTGCATGGGGTATTTCAATGTGATATTGATTGACAGTGTCAGTCAGATCTGTTAGTGTGTAGGTAGTGCCTTGATTTATGGAGTGCTTGGTTTCTTATTGAAAGGGCATAAAAAACAAACAGAAATTAAGGATTTTCTTGCAGTAAGTTTCATGGCTGAATTTCTACAGTGAGAAAATTTGATTAGCTTTAAAGGAATCATCACTGCAGCAAATGTAAAATTAGAGCATGATCTGAGCTGTCAGCTGCCAAAAGCACTGATTCTGTGGTCAATTACAAATGTACCAATTTACTGCCCTTGAAGAACATGAAGGTGTTAACTTTTTTTTATGTTCATGCATTTTGTCATTACCCATACACACCAACTTGGCAAACCTTTTCATATCTTTCGGGGGGATGCAGGGCTGTGTGTGATGAAAAGACTCCTTCATTCCCAAAGAGTAAAATTGATCGAGAGCATATACCATTATCTAGCACATCAGCACATATACATGTACAAAATTTTAAACTGCTTGGTAGCAAGGATATCAGAAGTAAAAATAGTGCAGCAATAACAATTAATTGCTGAATTACTGTAATTTCAAAAAGAATGAACATTATTTTTGCTATCGTTATTATTCTGATTCGATGATGCACAACGAGATAAGAGATCTTACCCATTGGAACAACTCAGGTCAACTGTGAGAATTCTAGTACCTCGTACCAAGGACATCTACCCTCTGCAACAATTCCGCCTTCACAGTCATAACTGATCTTGTTGAGATACTTCTCCAGAGACCTGGGAATGGTACCCTGTGCCCTGAAAACAACTAGAATGACCTTCATACTGACTTAACATAAAGTTCCCTTGCAAAATCCTGGTACCCTAGAACCTTTTCCTTCATGCTAGTAACCCTTGTTTCACCGGGCACAGCCACATCTGTATTGTGACATAAGTCTGCTCCCTTATCCAGAATAACACCATCCAGCCACCTGTGTTCTACAACACGGTCAGTTTGAATGTTGGAGTCCCAGAGAACTTTTACATCCTCAACTTCCAAAACCAGCTCATTGGATGTTGAAGTCCTAAAGAACATTTATCAATTCCACTCATTGGAGACATGTTGGCTCTCTCTATCCTCGCCTTCATCATGTTTGTCGTTCATCATCTTTGTCAGGAGTTGAAGACTTTCTGATCATCAGTTTACATGCCACACACACACAAAAGTGTATTTGCCTGCAACTGGAGACCCCCTATTGTTCCCCTTTTGTTTGTACTTTAACTTTTTTAGACTACCCATATGTTTTGTACATAGTTGTCAATCGGGGACCCTCCGTCAATCGGGGATCTTATTGTTCTCTATTGTTCAGCGTCCCCAATTGAATGCAGAAACAAACTCACCCACACACACAAGTGTGTAAACGCCTTCAATCGTGGACTCCTTATTGTTCCTCTTTTGCTAATACTTTTAACTTTTTCGGAAGGTCTCCCATATGATTTGTACACGTTTTCCAACCATGGACTCCTCAGCAACCCTGGACCCTATTGTCCCCTGTTGTGATACGTCCACAATTTGAATAGGTATACAAACTCACACACCCACATCTACAATGAAGTGTAATCTAATATTGCCCATTAATTGTGTCATATTCTACCATCTTCATGTCAACTTGCTTCAGGTTCACAAAAGACATTTTTAAACTGAAGTATCAGCCATCATCATGTTTAACTTTTTAAAGACGCTTTGAGTTAGGCCTAAACACTCACAAATATCCTTCTGTAATCTGGGGCAGTAGCCAAGAACTTGCTATGTGCACAGATAACCAAAAAAGTCAACCATTTACAATTTTTACTGTGTCGCATATTGTCACAGATGGTACGGCGGTCACAATGCATTATGATGTCTCTTGCTTTAGTTCTGCAAATCTGGCCCATTTCTCCCCTAAACTAGAATTTAAAGAATGAATCTCAACAGATATCTGAATATCTTCTTTAGATTCAATTCTAGGCAGAGTGATGTCTAAACTGATACAAATAATTCAATTCGAGGCTCAAACAAAGTTGTTGATTGGCTCCCCCAGAAAGTCAGGGGGAACAATGAAAAAATGTAAGCATTGCAGAACAAAATAATGTGCAAGACTACAACAGCGAAGTGATTCAGAGGTGGCCTTGGGCAAGCAACATTATTTTAAGGATACAAGGTGTAAGTTGATAGGCCTAGTTTAAAACTGCATTTGGTTTGATTGAATAGATTTCTGACTTGTGCTGGTAACAATTCATAATGTGCAAGTCCAAGTCATTTTCTGCAAGTGCAAGTCAAGTCGCAAGTCAAAAACTTATAGTTACGAGTCAAGTCATGAGCCACAAAAATGGCGACTCTAGTCCAAGTCATTTGACTCAAGTCTACAACTCTGTTGATCAGTGTGTTTGCTGTAAAAAAGTAGACATAGTTTAAATTTTATCACAGTTTGTAACCAGGTAAGCCCTTATTACAGCAGTTGAAGATCACAAGAAAGTGAACTGAAATGTTTTCTGTGGGTTTGTTTTTCTTCACTCATTTGTGGAGATTTTATAAGTCAAAAGATTTGAAATGTTTTTTCCTAGTTATATTTGTTTTTTGGTTTTTATTAGTTATAACTGAAAATTGTATATTTCTAAAGGATATCCAGGATGTAAAAGTTGTTGTTGTGATTAATAAAATAATATAAAATAGTTTGGTGAAAGGAACCGCCCCCAGAGGTATCTAAATTAACAGAAAATTGCATATCTGTTACATACATTTGATGAGACATCATTGCACACCTTCACGGTGTGTCAATGTTTGTCTCGGTTGAGTTCAGAAAAATCAGTCCAATTTGAAATGTTTTAGCAATCATGCTGACCAGAGCCAAATGATAATGACCAACAGCAAGCTCCAAATTGTGCAGTGTGCATTTCTAGCCACAGTGTTTCTTCCAAACGTGTACTACTGGTACGTGTTTGGGATTAAATTTAAATGATTACTGAAGTCAGGCTCAATGCCCACGACTTTGGGAAATCAAAGAAAGCCTATGAACAAAGATGAAGGGGAGCTTTCATGAAACACGAATGAAAAAATGGTAGAAATGATCCAAATTGGCCCAAGCGCTTCCATTGAATGTACTCATGTAGGTCTATATGGGTTGTTGTGCCCCATTCATGTATGCCACACCCAACAGTGGCGGAACGGGTAAGCCCTGGCCAAAAGAAAACAATTATGAAGTCGCAGTGTAGCTCCAATGGCTGGTACACCCATAAAGTGGGGGGGGGGTTAAAACAACTACCTTCTCAAAGGTGTAGGGGGGCAACGGCCCCCAGTTCCACCGCCGGTGGGCACGACACCAACACATTTGCAGTTGCCCATACGGTGGCTGTACTGCTTATGCACATGCTTTCACTGTGCACGCGGGCATCATACACATTTTGTAAGTGAACATATACATGTTTATATTTTACGTTCGAAAATTCTGCAGGCATGTAAATTGTGCATGTACAAAATCAAAAAAGGTGCCTGACTGTAATTGTGGGTTCTGAAATGTACGTCACACATAACACCATTTTTCAGGAATAAAACATTCATTTGAGGGGGTCAGTAAAGCTAACCACAACAAAGGGAGTTTTATTCCATTTGTATTGGTCCATCCCCTATCTGCTATCGACATCCTTGGCAGTGAGTATTTTAAACAGTTAATAGTTTGTCCACTGAGGTCGTCATGGACCCTTTAACAAGATATTTTTTTGGGAAATTACCATTACATTTATGGTACACGTGTGTCTTGGGCCTGTTTAATAAAAAGAAAGAAAGAAAAATGGTCCAGGAAACCAGGTAAAGATTATGTATGATGCAGTCATATAACAGTTTAAATCTCTATGCTTTATTGTACACGATACATGTACGCATTCAGTCAGACAAGTTTTGCAAATGTTCTTAATGATATAGCAGCATGATGTCTTTGTAGAAACCCAAAAGGGCACAGACCTTGGCGGTCATTCACCCTTCGTGTCATGGTGTACAGAAAGTTAAGTTGTAGGTGTATGTTCCTTCAGGGCATTTAAACATTGAAAAGATATGTGATTACGTGCAGCTGCAGGGAGCTTCAGCGTATACATGTACATGCACAGTGATGCATTTTCAAATAGAGTGTATTAAGCCTGTGGCCTAGAGCCAAAAGTAACTTTGAAGAGTGAATTGTAAGTGCTACACCGGTAGTGGCAGTCATCGTATCAGAATAAAGTTTCCACAAAACCAGTAGACCTGTGTTTATACTTATAAAAATTAAGTGCATCTGCATTTTGAAAAGTTTGGTATGGCTACAACTAAAAATTCTACGACTGTACATACAGGAACTTAAGCACAGTTTGTCGTGGGTTCAGGTTGCAGCTTCTTGCTAGGAGTAGTCAAGTATGTTTTACCATGGTTTCACTTTGCATGTATGCAGAACATGGAATTCCACTTTACTGGTCGTAAATGTGCAAGCTGACATATGTGAACCAGTACTGATACCACATGGCTTTGAAATATAGAAGTTGATTGTAATTGGGTGTGACAGCCTAAACCTGCCTAAACCATGATTTGTTGAGTGTTAGGAACAATGTGAGGACAGTTTGACAGCATGCAAGCACCATGACATGGGTGAAGACAGACATATATACTGGTACATGTACATTTAGCCTGACTGCTGTGGTAAAATTAACTGGAGTCAGGGTGTTGTGGGTTCTTCAGACATTTTTTGTGACCCCGTATTTCTCTGCATGGTTAACAAAAGGTATCAGGGTTATAATACTTATTGTTATTATTATTTCTGGTTTATTAGGGTTGATGTCAATGCAGTCTTGCATTGTGCCAAATTATCACTTGTGACATTATTCTATTTTATTTATTTCAACAGTCTCAGAAATTTGAAAAAATATGGGGAAAATGGGAAGTTCTATACATTTGTGATGTGTACAGAGCTTGTATAATAACCTGTATGAAAATAGAAAATAAAAGGGCACTCATATACACATTGTCCGTGTTACATAGCATCATGAAATTTGTGATAATTAAATACATGTATAGCTCTGTTTGTTTGTGAAGGCCTATACATGCACGTACTCTTTTAGTAAGACTGCAAGTTAAAGTTGATTTTATGCATATTAACAGCATCTCTCTTATTAGATGGTGAAAAATTCTGGTACAACAAAATCATGCATTCCTTTTTTTTTTTAAGCAATAGATGATTTCATGTAATCATTGTAATGTAAATATGGTATACGAGGTCATTGGTACAGTTTTGTGTCCTGCTCAGTTGAGCTGTTGTATGTAATATGTACCAGTGTCTGGTAGTTACATTTACCAAACTAAATGTCTCTTCAAGAGACCCATGCCATCCTTTGTTTTAGGAAAGATTGGTATTAATGAAAAATCACAGGTGGTAAACGTAGTGAAATAAAAATTATCATCTGTGGAGAGTAACCTGTACATAGGTACATATATACACAATATACACATATTTACATTCCAAAGGATTTCTATAGTTGATATTCCATAGATAGTTAAAGTAAGTCCATTGTTTACATTAACTTTGTGAACAAAGGGTACAGGTGTTACACTATGATAATAATCTTGATCCCTGAATTTTTTTACCTCTTTCGCCCTTTTCTTTCGCCCTTTGTTATCCAAATAACATAAACCTCATTGTAATAGATTTAACTTGCTGGCAGGAATCAGGAATCTTTATTCATGCAGATTATTTTGTATGCTGTATTTGAAGGTCCATTCTCAATTATTATGGCTGTCCATTTCTGAATTTGAAAGGTCTATTCTGGTACAGAAACTATTCACAATCCTGTGGGATTTTTCTTATTTCATCATTCCATTACTGGCCCAAAAAATGCAACAGTGATCCATCAAATGCCCAAAGAGAAAAGAAGTGAGAGCTCGGTGTCCCTAACACTAGTTAACAAAGTTGAGATTGTTACGTGCAGAGAATGCACAGCAGAAGCAAATCGAAAGATGGGAACAAGGACACTAAAATATGGGCAAAGGACAGCACAGGAACTAATTTGAAACAACATTTAATTATAAACTTAAACCAGCAAAACAATATCTTAAAGCAAAGTAAATCTATTGTTGTTGTTTTTTTTTTGGCTCGTTAAGGCTTCTCATGCAAAACACCGTGAATTTGGAACAGCGAAAGCATAAAAGCAAACATATTTACATTAGCACGGCCAAGCACAATTACACAAAGAAAATTAGCAAGCCGGTAAAATCATGTTAGTACACAAAGAGGCAAATTATATTCGGGCGAGCATAATTACCTTAAGGAGCCAACACAAGGAAGACAAAAAGAGGCCCCCCCCAGTCAGTGCTATGGCTAAAAGAGCTCAGTTGTCGGGCCAAGCACTTCCACCAGAAAAGCCCAGCGCAGACATGTAGGTCTGTGGCGGTCCTCAAGATTCAGCTTCTGCTTGGAGCCACGACACTCCAGGGTCTACGGTCGCACAGCAGTGTCAGCCACGGCCACGGTCCGGCAATGAAGAGGAGAAGATGACACGGGGGTGCTGACCCAACTATTTTTTGCTATTTTGGAACACATATGCTAAGAGCACATAGACACTGATGACTGAGAACAAAACAAATGACTACAGAGTCTCTTATAGGTTTTTATAACGTGCGTAAATTCTACACGTACCTTATCGGGGAGACACAAAAGGATTTTGATCAACTGGGATCGTAACAAGATCTAGAGTAATTCTATTGTCCTATCAAAGATGTAAAACCAGAGGTAGTGGTTGTTACAGCAACAACCATGGAGCTGTTTTGGTACTCAATTTTTTTAATTGAAAAAAATGAAATATAAACAATTATTTTAAAAAAAATCAAGGTGGCATCATCATGACGTCATCAATCTGGAATAATTCTTGTATCAGGGTCTTTGTTGGCTGTAACTGAAAACGATCACAGATGTCAAAGTTACCATAATTGTGTCTTGTAAACATGTACAAAGTCAGTGGCCTAGAAATACATACAGAAAAACTGCTGTTTTAAGTGCATGTCGTGATTTGCGGTCAAACTGAAAAAAAATTAGGACATATTAATTGATATGTTTAACTCTTAAGTATATTTGTAATCGAACGAAGCAGAAAATTTAATGTGATTTCTCTCCTCATAGTACTCTTGAGCCAAAGAGAGGACTAGTCAGTCATTAGTTTTTAAGTCAAAAAACTTGTACAAAACCTATGGAGAAAACTGCAGCTTTATTCTAATGTCACGTGATGACATCACCGTGACAATTTTATTTTGACAGCCCCTTTGGTTGTTGGACTACCTGTGCTTCCAACACAAAGTCACTCAGATGTATGAGTGCACCAGTCCGTGATGTTAGAAAGACATACAAAACCTATGGGGGAAAAAGTCTGAAAAAGGAAAAGAAAAAAGAAAACCTAGAGCTTATCAGATTGCTTTTTCGCCTTTTGAAATTTGACCAATGAAGCTTTACCATAAACCTTTTGGTGAAATGATTTGATCATGACCATATACATTCAATTTTGGAACCCAATCATACATGCACCTCAAGAGACAAAGTGCCTGGGAGAGTGCCCCTTTAATGTCACGTGACATGATTATCTGATGACGTCATCATCACATAAGGTCGGTTTTGTCTATAACACTTCCCTTTCAAAACACCTGCCAAGTTTCAACCCAGTCGGACATGTACTTCAGGAGATATAGTACTTTAAAGGATACACTTTTAATATCACGTGATTTGTCACTTAATGACGTCATCATCAGATGAGGTCAATAGAGTACTGAAGTGTGACGTCACTGTGAACCAGAAAGTGCAGTACAAACGAATGGAGTACGCGTGCGTGTTGGTTCACATGCTGGTTCTTACACTAATGCCTTTTACACACTAATTCTGCGTATAACGTATTCACTTCGGTACACTATGTTTGCCTTTCCAAGATATCTGCAAGGTTTGGACCTAATTGGACATATACTTCAGGAGATATAGCATATTAAACCGTGCCCCTTTAATGTCACGTGACTTTTCATCTGATGACGTCATCATCACATGAGGACAATATTCGTCTAAATCACTTCCGTTTCTATATATCTGCAGGGTTTGAATGGAATTGGACGTATACTTCAGGAGATTCAGCATTTTAAAAAGTGCCCATTTAATGTCACATGACTTACTGGTTGATGATGTCATCACTAAATGAGCTCAATATTTGCTTAAAGCACTTCCTTTCCAAGACTTAAGCAAGGTTGAAACCCAGTACCAACACCGACAGACTAATTCCATAGAAAAAATTAATACTTATTACCACTTGTAAACAATAAGTCCACTTCCGGTTTCAACCCGGAGGGAGGGTCACGTGATTTGACCCACACAAGATGAATTGAAGGCCCAATGTATATTATGGCACTTGGCAAAAAAAAAATTTGCGGGAAGCCACGGTTGATTTTATATGGATTTATTAATTTTAACGGGATATTAAATATTAAAAATTAAATAATGAATCACTTGATGACGTCATCATGACGTAATTATTTTTGTGTCATCTCTGGCCTGAGGTCTTTCGTTTGTGTAACTTTGATGATGATCGAAGATAGCTGAGTAACCAAAATGATGCCTCAAAACATGTACAAAGTTAATGGGCTGAAATAAATATTGAAAACTCAATCCTAAATCACATGATAACGTCATCATGATGTCATTTATTTACAATAATTGTTATATATCAGGGTCTTTGTTGGGCTTTTGGTCAGAAGAGGAAGAAGGAAGGAAAAAATAAAGGTCATTTGTCTGTTTGCCAACAGAACAGAGGGCTTTTTCGAATTCTTTTCTTAAGTTGAACAATCAATCTACTGCACAAACGTGATGGCATAAATCTGTCATTATGACCATTTGGATCCAAGATTTGACAGAATATCAGGCATGTACTTCAGGAAATAACGTCCTTTAAAGAAAATGTTATTTGACTTCACATCAAATGATGCTATCATCACATCAGGTACATATTCCTCTAGAGCACTCCCTCAAGATATGTGCAAGATTTGAACTGGATCAGACATGTACTTCACGAGATAAAGGGCTTTAAAGCTTTGATGTCATGTGACTTGTCTCCTTGTGACGTCATCATCACAAAAGTTCAACATTCCTCTAGAGCACTTAGTTATCAAGATATCTGCGAGATTTCAACCGGATCAGACATGTACTTTAAGAGATATAGGGCCGTAAACAGAGCACATTCAATGTCACGTGACTAATTCCCTGATGGCGTCATGGGCACAGGAGGTATACATTTATCTGTAAGACTTTCCTTTTTAGTCTGCAAAAATTCAACCGGATAGGACAGTTCCTAAAAGGCTCTGAAGTTTACAGATTTCATGCCAAGTCAAAAAACGTGTACAAAACCTACAGGGAAAAATGAAATATTAAAAAATCAATACAAAATAAGGTGATGATGTCATCATGACGTCATTCATTTTCAGTAAATCTTGCATCAGGGTCTTTATTGACCATCACTTTGTCAACACTTAAGCATCCAAAGTTACCAAAATTGCAGCTCTATAACGTGTAAAAGTCAATGCACCATGAACTTGTTTGCAGAAACACTGCTCCTTTAACTTCATGTCACGTGATTTGCGCTTAAAATGAACAATTTTTATGAAATGTTACTTCATGTTAGAACTCTTAGGCATATTTCAAAGCAAATAACAGACTGGAAAATATCCAATTTCTCATTTGTTCTTATAGTAATCTTGATCCGAAGTAAAGGACTACTCATTCACTTGTTCACTTTCTGCTTGTCAAGTAGAAAAACATGCACAAAAACCTATGGGGAAAAATATAATATTCAAAAATCATCATGACGTCATAAATTAGGCAATGATTTTGAATCATGGTCTTTGCCGGCTTTAAGTTTAATGATGAATGGAGATCGCCAAGTAGCCTAAAGTGTGCCTTGAAAATGTGTACAAAGTCAATGAGCTAAAATAAACATTTAAAAATCAATAATAAATAACTTGGTGATGCCATCACAATTTTATTATGTTAGTATTATCTTTGCCTTAAGGTCTGTGTCTGATGTAACTTTTGGTGTCAAGTTACCAAAACAAAGCCTTGAATATGTGTACAAAGTCAATTGGCTGAAATGAATATTAAAAATTCAATAAAAAATCACTTGTTGACGTCATCATGACGTCATTGTTCTAGGCACACCTTTGAACTAAGGTCCTTCAATGATGTAAGTTTGATGAAGATCCAAAATTGCAAAAGGACCAAAGTCAATGGTGGAAGAAACGTGCACAAAATAAATGGGCTTTTAGTCAGAAGAGGAAGAACCAATACAACCTCCAGGCCGTCAACAAGTCACGAGCAACTTTTGGCGAATGCTCAATGACCCTGGACATTTGTCTCAGACGAACATACTCATGGGCTGATTCGCCCACTCCAATCATTGGGGCAGAAAGGTCACTCCAATACGGTAAGGTGGAAATGACACTTTTAACCATGGAAAAGATCAAGGTAACGGACTCCATCGGGTACATCACTTATGTACCACGGTGAACATTGCTCATTTTCTCACTATCCAGTATGTGCTTGTTTGTGAGATATCATGTGATTGATTCTCAACCAATAAAAATTTGTTATCTGTTACCATGGTACAACAATATAAATTGATGACCCTTGACTTTCAATACAGTGTGAGTGTTGCAGTTCTCCAAGCACATCAAGGCCCAAAATGTTTAGTTTGCACTTCCCCCCTCCCCATTTACAATACTCCATATCGAAAAAGTAGCGATCTTGATAACAAAGCACGGGTGCAATTCATTAATGGCTGTACAAAATACTTGTTATGATACAAGCAAGTATAGGCTAGAAATTTTGGGCCTTGGTTGGAGAGCTTGAATGCGAGTCAAAGGCCATGGGGGGTCCAGGGGATTTTAGAAGAACATATTCCAAAGTGATAATGGGTTACAGTATAGCTCATGCATGTTCGTAAACATCACCAGAAAGTGGGGATTTGATCACTGCACCTGCTCCCAAAGACAGCCAAGCCAATGGAAAAACACAATCAGCAGTGAAAGTGGTAAAGCACAAAAGTCAAGTAACCTTTCTGAGGTGGTCACTAACTGGTTTGATACAAATATCGAATTGTTAACACACTGAATTCTATTCAATTAAAAACAGTGGAGTACCATTTTGGTGGAACTGAGAATAGTTTTCAGGACCTATAGGCAATGATCACGTCCATTTGTTGTGCCAAGTTTGTTTGCACTTCCAACATCTGCTAACCACCACTTGCCTTTGACACTTAAAGTGTAGGAGTCTTATCCTGTGCTGTTTTAGCATAATTTGCTTCAAAGCACTGGTTCCTTGGTGATTTGTAGATCTGAAAAAACAACAGGTTGTGTTATCATTCAGCTTTTCTAAGCTTTGCTGAGAAAATTCAATGGCAATGTTTCCATGGATTCGTAGTGCCTCGGGGATATGATTCATTAGCACATGCATGTAAGGTGTAACATCTTTCAACTGATACACTTCTCCATAAGTCTTAACCCAGTTCCGACCAAACAACTCAAAATGGTCTATCTCATTCAGAGAGAGGGTTTTAGTTAACTGCTCCATTATGTACAATCCCATACATAGACTTTGATCCAGTAATATGAATTTTCTTAGAGAGCCCTGGTCATTTCATTCATGGGGGGATTACTCTCAACTCAAGGTACGCTCTGTTACTTATGTTGTATTTGTCTGTAACATACAGAATGTTATCCAGTTCATCCCCGTTAACCCCCATCGTCTGAGATGATTCATTCAAACCAAATGCATTTCCTACAGGCTCACCACTTATGTACTGAACTGGTACACCAACAGGATTGATAGAACTCAATGAAATGGTCTCTCGTATTTCTTGAACACTTTCATCTTCTTCGACGAATGTTTATTGAGCGCCCCCATGTCAGATGCCTTGTGTTATCCTGGGATCTCGGAAACATTCTATGCATTCTTCCTGGTTCCCCCTTCAAACCGTTAGCTGGTCGTCACATCGTGAAGGGGTAGCGAGCTACATGCCCTATCGACTGCCGATGGCCATATGTGCCGGGAGCCTCACAGAGTTCATCTCATCCCATCCATTGGGTACCTCACTGAAAACCAGACACCTACCTTCCGACCTCCCGACATACTCGTTCCCAATGTAACCTCACTTGCGGGAGACGATTCTGACAAGAAATAGTGCCCGGTTTGAACTCTCAAGTGGTACCCTGCCAGGACCAACCGTCGCTGGAAATCTGCTTCTCAGCTTTTTGATACCATGACGAAACCCTTCTATCCAGCGTCCAAGGATACTATCGCCCAACGGACGGTCTCGGCTATTATTTTCACTAAGGCCGGCTCAGCATGATGACATGACACAGGCTTATGTCAGGGCTCATGATGTTTGGGCTGCTTCTACATCCTGTTCATACTTCAGGGGGGTTCCCTAGCTGAAATCTGCCAGGCGGCTTGTGGAAAATCTCCTTCCACCTTCACTGAATGCTACCTGAAGGATGCCCTGCAGAGCAAAGTGGCTCATGGCAGAGCATCCCTGCACTCAGTAGTCCAGGCAACATCCAGTACCGCTCCGGGCCAGACAGCTGATAGCTAGCCTTAGTAGGGTCACTAGGTGAGCGTCCGCTCATGCAGAACCTGCCTTATGTTCTTTTGGGTATTATACTTCCGTCGCCGACCCACTTCCAGGGTATGGTGTCACTCTGTATATGTAGGCTGGGCAGGGGTGTGTGAACGCAGGAGGCTCCTTCCTCACGTGGAGTGGGTCAGGTCTCCTAGTGATACTTACCCCTGCCCAGCTACTTCTGCCCATCCTTCCCCACTTTGGCTCCGATGATCTTACCGCTTCGAAAAGAAGGACGAACATGGCGACAATACCGCAATGCATTGTGGAAAGTCAAGGGGCAGAATACATAATCAAGTCTTTTCAGCGAATTGTAATGGGTACTTGGGAAATTTGCATACTTAGGCTGGGCAGGGGCAAGTGTCACTAGGAGACCCGACCCACTCCACGTGGGGAAGGAGTTTCTCGTTCACCTTTTAATAAATTGTTGACCCCAAATTTCACATCCCGTAGACACCAGTAAAGTCCATGGTACCATCAACCTGAAATTTATGGAACACAATAATACCATGAATAGTACTTCATTTCACCTGAATGGTTCCCGCCCCATTTTATGTATTTCATTCCTGTAAGAAAGAAGAAAATATTGTAGGGATGGGAACCAGTCTACCATTGCACAATACTAACAGTGGTTGGCATCTTGAAAAACAAATCTATTTTGCAAAATGGCAGATATTGATAAACGAGGACCGTTGGTTCTAACAAATATCAGAAATATCAGAACTTGTAGATGTTGATGCTGCTAACAAAAGGAGGCAAATAACCTTTTCTACCAAATGATTCGACACATTTGCAAGTCAAACGGGAAAATTTGTTGAGGCATTAACTAATTCACAACAAGACAATTTCTTATCACGATTTTACACAGGATTTAGAAAGGAGAACGGTACGGTGTACACAAAGGAATAAGTCCATGCTGTCCGATTTATGCAGGTATTTTATAAAACAAATAAAATTTCACATTTGTGCATAATAATGGTAATAATTTCATCAATTCTCTTTTTTCAGGCCTACTTGCAATCTAGCATTACAATTGACTTGGTTTTTTCCTGCATTGCCCCACAACTTCACTGGTCTGTTTATGAAAATGTGGCTATTTTCATGGAAGAGGTTGGTTTATGCATACAAGTACAAATCTTGCTGTTTATTGCCAGATTATTTGTGGGGTGTACATAAATTTATATTGTTTTGTACATGCAGTGTTGTACATACAAAGCAGAAGAATGAAGCCAATTTCCTTCCCTTTTTTCAGATTGAGTCAAGCTTAATCTTTTTTTGTCCTTTCTTTGCAAAAAAAGTGCTCTTTTGGATCATTTCAGAGAAATTGTCCATGAAAAATGTGTATACATGTATTTGCCGGAAGACATTAGTGACAGACATTTGTTACCTATTTACCTTCACATTCAGTCATGTATTCTCATTTCTAGAGGACACTTCTTTACTGTGTTGCTTATACATGTATGATATTCAAATGAATCAGACACTATTGCTACATTGAAGAAATTTACCTATTTGGGGCTTTTTTCACTAAGATGTTAGTAGAAGGGTCTTTGGATTTGTTTATATTTATATATTTTAATTTCATTTTGGATTTTCTACTTAAGCAAAAGCTGAATGTGCTGGGTTTATTTATTGGCTTTTATGCAAAAAAGGCTTCTTTTCTTCAGAGTTTTTCATTTTAGCAAATTAGACAAAAAGCATTCTTTTTGTTCTGATTCTTTTTGTGTGTGGTTTCTCCGCAAGTTGTAGAAAATGCATTCTAATTCTTAAGTTTTTCTTCTCCCCAAACGCATTGACATTGTACATGTTTTTCTGAAGATCACTTAAGTCCCTTCTCAGCGTTTGTATCTTCATAAAGTTAAACCAAGGAAAGACCTTAGCTGCTTTTCGAAAAGTGATGTTATGATGTCATCATAGTGTGTCATATAATATGCCCTCCAAGTTTAATTCTTTGTGGCCTTTAACTCCTGAACCCTATGTCTGACTGAATTGAAACCTGGCACACACACAGACTGCATCCAAATCTGTTGTCAAGAGCTAGGTCAAGGTGTTCACTCCATTGGAGATGTGTGGACAATAGCCCTAGCCATATCTCTGGAAGCTCGCTTCAGACACAGCCTGAGACACCAAATTTTGTCACTTAATAATGATAATAAAGTTATTTATAAGCAGGGAAACCAGGTTGAAGAGTGCACCCCTTTACAGTTTAACAAGTGCATAATTAAATACAGGTCACTCCTCATAGCATCATGTGCATACTCTGGCAAACTGTGGGAGTAATACTGCATGCTCACTGATAGCCTTAAGTGGGTAGTTCTTTCTTATGGGTAGTAATTTTGTGCAGGTTTTGCCATAGAAAATTTTGTGACAAAAGAAGGATCTTGTGTTGGGGAGTTTAGCTAATCAGACGTCTATTTCCTTGACCAATGGATGATCAAGGTCAAGACGGCTTTAGCCAATGCATGAGACTGTAGGATGGTAGCCAGCAATGTTGGGCCCAGACCAATAGGAGTAAGGGTTTCTTGAGCAGACTAGGGAAAAGTTGGCGGGAAAAACTCCTTGTGCTCACTTTCGTCTCAGCCTTCAACAAGACAGTACGTGTACTTCACTTTGTGTTGTAAATTAAAATAAGGTTCAATATTTCTTTGTTTTTCCCACCACCGCCCCAACTCCTACCAATTTCAACACATAGCATTTAGTTGTACGGAATAAACCAGCCCATTAATAATGCCTCATTAACGTTAATTTGGCCAGAGTAAATTAACCAAGAGTTTGAAAAGGCATTTCTCATTTTGTTTAATACAGGCGACAACTTTTCCCGTAAGTAGTGCAACAGGGGAGAGGAACCGTTCTTTCCTTCTGTATGTTCGAACGTTGGATAAGAACAGTGCCTGCAAATAGTGTCACATGTTCATCTGATGTACAAAGGTTTTATACGATGTATTCTGGCACAGTCTCCATTTAATAGTGCTTTTGTTTTTATTTGAAAGGATAATTGGTTCAGTAAAATACCGCCGGCCAAAAATGTAACAAGTTTACATTTATGATAATCATGTATTAACAAGTTGAGGTATTCACATACAGCCCTGTGGGCTGCCCCATTTGCATTGAGCTGTGGTGCTCAGTGAGCTTTTGATGCTCAGAACTGATGGTGCTCAATTGTGATACACAGTTGTACAATGCTCAACCATGAGGACCCTGAACAAATATGAGAAATCTGCATTTAATAAATTTGGCTGAGGCGTGTAGTCACACAGAACTGCATGGTGTATGGTTTCCCTTTTTTTTGTTATTTCTCGTCTGCTTATAATTAAGTTGTAAGTGAAAATTGGAGTTACATCATTATGACATCATCACATCATTTTTATGGTTCTTTGAGTTCTGAAAATGTTTACATTGTTTTTGACGTATCTATTGATTAACAAATATATTTTCAAATTCCTTTGCAAGACCTAGAAACTTTTTTAAAATACCATATTCGTTAATGGGTGCCGACTTTCGTGTGTGGCATGTACAGATGTTGTAGAAGTCGGGTAATACTAAAAGCAGCTAAAACACACTGGTGGAAATCCACTTGATATATTGTAAACTGAAACAAGAGAAAATTTTGAGAGAGACTAGTTTGAAGTTAAAGTTTATTTAATAAGAAAGGAATTTTCACAATGTGAAAATGTTATGCTATCACCATCAATCCCAAAGCTTAATGGTACGGTCCAAATTGTAAGTCTGGCAAGCTTGCTTGGCCGACATGGCTGCTGTTTCCAAGCTGCACAGCAAGAGGATTTTTCATCCAAAAATCTGCAATTTCTAGTCATTAGACCTCACCTGTTTCCGGATATATTTTCCTCTCTGCCCGTAACTGTTTGTTAGCTGAGAATGAATTTGAGACTTCCACTGAGGTGTAAACTGATGCAAAAGTGTGGTCATGAATCATAATTAAGCCCACTTATATACTCATCGTGTTTTGGACTCATGGACATGAGTCAACTGCAGGCACTTCACTGCTTCATGAAGTTGTTTCATGAATTCACAGTGCTACATTGTCAAGGCATATTATTTCAAGATGAAGTTACTATTTACTCCGGCTGCCTTTTTACCTGCAGATGGACAGTGCATAATTGTAGCCTGCTCACTCAAAATGCCCAGAAGTTAACAGACTTTGCACAAGATAAATTATAGGATCTTCAATTTGACTGTTGGAAAGGCTGTTTTTTCCTCAATTTTTCTCAAAGCAGTTAACTCAAACATAAAATAAGCAAGGATGAGATTTGTCTTGACTTTCCTGATTTCAGGATTTTTTTCTTCAGGATTTTCCTGATATGATTTTAGGAATTTTCAAACAATCTCTATCAAAATCCGGAAAATCCTGACTATACCTGTAGGCTTTTTTACATATAACAAATGAACTTGGTATTTTAAAGGGTGCCCTTAGACAAACACAAATGTATACTGCAAACCCTTTGCTGCTGTGGAACACTTAAAATCTGTGGTGATTATTTTGTGTATATTTTGTTTTCCTCCAATTTCATCCATCAGTCAGTGAAATGAAAGCTGCAGTAATTTTTTACTCCTAAATGAGTCAATCTTGTAAAATTACAGCCCGAAAAAATGTAACCTCCCTTTAAAGGTAGTGTACACCATAAATTTTTGTTTTAATTTCACAAGATTGACTGAATATGGTGTATAATATTTCTGCAACTTGCATTCCACTAACTTATTAATTTTTGAGTCAACTGCTTTGTGAACAATAAAAAAAACAGCGGAGCATTTTCAACAAATAAATTGAAGATATTGTTGTTTAAAATCTGTGAATTACATGGCATTCGTAATAAGTGAACAACGTCGGAGGGGCCAGGGTGGGAAACAACTATGACCATTTCTCTTTTCTTTAAAAAAGGAGCAGTTTTCGAAGGCCAGAGGTAATCAGTGATTTTACCTTGGAATAATGCGCCTCCTCGACGTTGGAGCATTATATTCTAACACGGAAGGAAAAAAACACAACAAAGATATTGAGTTTGTGACTTTTGCCACCACTTCACTTTTTAATCAATGTTATCTCACTGCAACACCAAAGATTACGGGCAAACCATTAGCATAAAAATACAATATCAAAACACTGTTGGTGGTATCCATGACCGCCATCACTCACAAGGAGTTGTGATACCCATAACCACAACAATTGAGACAATTCATGTGTGACGATAACGAAATGACTGCCAGCCTCAAGCAAGATACATGTACATGTATCGTGATAACAAGACCTCAATTACGGTGTAATGATACCCAATGACCAATAGGCCTACTACACAAATTGGCAATGGCAATTGTGTGAACATCTTAACATTAATGAAAAACAAATGTCAAACAACCCAGGTGTACAACATTAATTAAAACAATAAAAGAGCAAAATTGTATTAAAAAAGTCCCCCACTGCTGGCCTATGCAGAGAGATCACAGCCCATGTGAAACTCTTGTTTCAGCTTCAAACATGAAACATCAACTTTCAATTGAAACTAATTTTCCTGCTTCCTCTCCCACATACCTCCTCTGTTAAGGTATGCTGCCATTGTATGAAGTGAAATTTGTTGGAGGACAGAAAGCATTTTTGTGTGCCCCAGTGGCCAGCTGCAGGATTTCGGTTAAGAGGGAAGATCAGTTTTAGTCAAACGATTCTTCCATGATAGTGAATTTGTGAACTTTTCGTATCCTGTGATGCACCACACAGGCTGATCCAGTATAATAACCGACATGAAAAACTTAAAAAATTAAAAAACAATTGTTCTAGAATCTGTAGCCTGTACTATAGATTCTAGAACAATTGTTTTTTAATTTTTTAAGTTTGGCCAGTCTTAAACATGTGTTTAAGACCTGCTCAGGGGAATGGATGCGACTAATGCCCGAGCCACAGGCTCAGCAGGCATTATCAAATATTTATACACAGTCAAGTTATCAGAGGTCATATGATGCAGGCCATTATCTTTAGAACCATTAGTCTGAAACTTAGTATGGACTTAAAGAAGGATGTGTAGTAGGGGAAAATTAAACGAAACACGTTTTAACTTTCCATAACCAAAGAATGTTCAGTCCTGTTTGGTTCAGTTCTTCACAAGTTCAATAACATTAGGCCTGTGCCAGGTACCCGGGTACCCACCTATCATTATCAAAACCCAGTTTAATTTTGTTCAGGCTGGGTACCCATAAAAAAGACAATGTATGTGAACTGTAATAGTGAAGGGAAGAATTGCTAAAATATCATTGTGCTGCGGAAAAACCTGGTACTACGGTCCGTAACTCTAGTTCAGAAATCGATTGAGTTATTTTTGTTATAAGTTAAAGATGGCACTTTTATTTATAATAAAAAGGTTGGGGAGATTTTCCTCTAACCCTAGTGAAAATGTCCAATTCTTTTACCTATTTAGACCAATTCACTTACCCATTGGATCCAATTCACTTTCCCATTGGATCCAATTCACATACCAATCGGATCCAATTCATTTATCGATTCAAAAACCAATTGCTTTTGCTTGGAATCAATTGGATTCCAATTGGGTTCAATTGATTTGAATAGTAAATTTGGACCTTTTCTCATTTGGACCATTTCAAACTAACTTGCACCATTTGAATGCCAATTCACACTCCAATTCTAACCAACCAAAGAACCAATTGAAACCATTTCAATACCAATTCAAACCAATTGAGTCCTATTTGAAAAATCCATTTGATGGGGGAAACAAGCTGAAAGCAAACCAATTAGAACTAGTTGCATCCCATTTGAAGTAAACAGTTGATCGAGGAAAACAAATTGATAGAAAGCATACCGGTTTGAACCATTTGATTCCCATTTGAAATTCAATTTGATTGGGGAAAATAAATAGCAAAGAAAAAAATGCAATTGAAACTAATTGCATCCCATTTAAAATCTCCAACTGATGGGGTAAAACAAAAGGGAGAGAAAACATACCAACTGAAACCAATTGAGCACCAATTGATTGCCAGTTTGACCCAATTCATTCCAATCAAATCCAATTCAAAAATCAATTGGTTTGAATAGGCCATTTGTAGTAGGGAATATTTAGAACAGTTTGCTGCATACAAAGTATGAAAAAAGAGCCATGATCCAGGCACATAGTCGACTGGCAGGCCCATAGCCGGGGGGGGGGGTTGAGGGGTTCAAACGAACCCCCCCACTCCCTTCTGAGTTCCACATGTTTGTGGTCTTTTTTTGTGTACTGAATATTTCAAATATACTGTAATATTCGGCATACAAGCCACGGCTTATACATTGATTCTCAAGCTCAAGGTGACCACGATTCTGCATATTAATGAGTCAATCTCCAGTCATATGTACTGTCGGGAAGTTCCGGCAAATATCCACATTTCAGGTCTTTCAGAGGGTTTGAAATCAATGTATTTTGGTTAAGTTTATTCAATATTGAGAACTGCAGTGTATACACTGTAGTTCTCAATATTGAATAAACTATAAACTATACATGACTTACATGCAACTTTTGGTTCGCGACAGACATGCAACTTTTCAATGCTGTTTTCCACAGCACATTGTAATAGGCCTTTATATAAAAATATGTGTTCACAGTGTAACAAGTTCCTCATTTGCTTTTGACGACACCCCCCAGTCTCTGGTCAGGTAACAGACCTGACTGGGATTAAGTGCAAAGCAGACCTGACCGGGATTAAGTGCAAAGCCGTTTGTTAAGTGTTCTTTATATTTTAAAGGTACCCAGGTACCTGGTATTGACAAAAAATGAGTACCCTGTTCCAAAAATACTCGTAAGCACACACCTCCTATGAAACATCATCTCAAAGGTGCATACTATTTTTATTATTATTTGGTTTATTTCATTTTTTTTGTGGCCTAGAGGCCAAATTGCAAGAATGTTAAATTATTACAAAATTTAAAACCATTACAAATACAAACAAATATGAATAAAGATTATAACAGTTCCAAGACGAAGTTTTGATGGATTAATTACATACAATATAAAAATTAACATAACATAACACATGAATAAGTAAATAGAAGATATAAATAAGAATAGCCCAGTTACGATATGTAAAAATTGTATAAAAACTTGTGTCTAAGTACGGAAGCAAGAAAAACAAAAATAAAGAACTTTTGAGTCCTAGCTGGTTCAGTTTTTGTATGAGACAGTGATGTGTTATAGATGATAATTAAGGTCACTTAATATTGATGACATCATATAACGTCATTTTAAAAGGTACGTACTTTAATGTCCAATAACAAGAGAACCTTCAGTCCTATGTGATTAAATTTTTTTGTGTGTATGTGACAAGGATTTGTTATATATGAAAATTGAGATCATGTTATGGTGACGTTACACGGGCTACTTGACATTACCTTGAAAGTGCATTCTTAAATATCTTAAAAAACTGTTTGTCCGATTGGGTTCACACTTGATATGTAGGTAGACTGGGATATTTGGTTTCATTGAGTTAAGATAATTGTGCCCTCATTGAGGGTCACTTGAAGTGATCTTGAAGGTGTACATTTTAAAGTCCTGTAACTACATGTTGAAAAACCATAATTCTAGTTGAGTTCAATCTTTGCATGCAGGTAAAACATGATGTATTACAGATGAGAATTGGGTTGACACCATGATAATTTCATAACTGGTCATGTGACGCCATCTTAAAGGTGCACATTGTAAAGTCGTATAACTAGAGGACTGTAGATCTAACTGGGTTCATTCTCGGTATGTGGGTTGGCAGGGCTGTGTTAGAGGAGAAACTGAGGATGTTATTGTCCTGACCATTGGATGACCATAGAGCAATGTTATATTTACCATGTGTTGGGTAGGAAGGTCCACCAAATGTAGTTACGGATAAAAGGGGCTGGGCAAGACAGTGATAGACAATACAAACTTTGAGACAGGAGTCAGGTATATCCCACTACACGGGAGAATAGTTAAAACAATTAAAGATTTGCTCCAAAAATTGAACATTGATAGAGACAAAAATGAATACGGAATTTGACAAACAGTTCCCTGCTATGGACAGTGATGATATGCAGTGACTTTCACATTCACAATACCAGATGATATATTGGAAACCCCTGTGAATATCTGAATTTATAAAATATAATTTATTAAAGTTCAGTTAAGTTCAGTTCAACTAAGTTGGCACACCAAACGCCAGTTTGAAGACTGGTCTGGAAAGGGAAGAAAGTGCACCTATGCACATTATAAGACGGTGCATCACAGATGGTATCGCGCGGCAACGGAAAGTCGAGTTATAAAGTTTGTTTTCTCCACTGCCCTTAAAAAGCACCAGACATATTCTCACAAAACAGTAATCAATTATACAACCATAAATTTGCAGTTTCCAGATCAAAGGTAGTATTAAACATATGTTTCTTGCTGAACGGACTATGTTAATTACCAGAGGATGTTTATAAATGATGTAATTGTTTTGATTGAGTGATTATGCTTGTAACCCAAATTAGCCAAAGCTACAGGATGAATGGAAAGCCAAACTGCGCTGGCTCTTACATTATGATGACCTTATCCTTCAATTTTGTGGACTTTTATTTTCTTTCCTACAAATCTCACGGTCGTGTTAACAGTTAACAGCTTTTAGTCTACATGCCTTGTCCACCTCAAGCAGATGCATCCCCATCAGATGTAAAGGGCCTTATTGGGCAGGAGTGTTCATTTTGTTGGTAGCAACGCAACCATAACACGGCATTTCCTAGTTCTTTGTAAACCAGCAAAGTTCAGTTCCAACCAAAGGAGCCTCCATTGCTAAGAAAACACCACCCTCTCTTGGTCCAACTTGAGGCTTTCAGCTTGTAAATGCTTGTATTTCAAATGCATTTTTTTCTCAAAATTTACAAATGCAGAAAAGTTTTTTTTTTTGTTGCAAACAGACAAAATGTCTCTTGTTTCTTTTTTTTTTCCTTTTTTACTCCAAACCGTTTAACATTTCTAACACTTAAATAGAGTACCAAAGTGTTACATCATTTTGAACCAGGAAGTGCAGTGAAAAGGAGTGCTTACGCATGTTGGTTCAAATACTGGTTCTCACTCTAATACCAATACACACATGTATTCACTTCACTACTCTTTACTGACCACTCAGGTACACCAATCATCTCCCTTGGTTCCCAAAGTTTTTGTACATTTTATCAAACATCGCAAACTTGCTTAAAATAAAAACACTCATTTAAACCTGATTATAATAACTCAAAAGGTTAGGGAAATCGTGAAACAATAGCCAATATGTGACACTGTCTATTTCATTCATGGGGAGCTTAATTTGCACATGTATGTCTATGTGTGCACAGGCAGCTATATAGACCGGCTGTCAAGCACTATATGCAATACTAGCAACTCAGGAGCAGAAAACTTTGCTTAATAATCACAATAAGCCAGGAGATCTGAACCCCAAAATCACCAAAGCAGAAAATAAATATGCGGATAGACTCTAGCATTTGTTACTTAAATCTACGGTGGCTAGTATTCACCAATTTGTTCTGCATGACCCTTTTTCTTTCGGCATTATATCGTCGTACTATAGTGTTGTATTGCCACACTATTGCATTATAACGCTGTACTATTGCGCTATAATGCCATATTGTTGCGTTATATCACAGTATTTATGGCATTATATCGCCGTACTATTGCATTATATTGTATTTATGGCGTTATGTCACCATACTATAGCGTTATATTGCTGTATTATTGCGTTGCTGAAAATTAACAGCGAGACTGTCATCGCCATTAATGCTGATCTGCATTTGATACACTGTCACTGCAGTTAAGCCAGATTTAAGTCAACAAAAGCCCTGACGAGTGCGACGTGGAGGCCAAAACCTACAGTGGGAAACGGTAAGCATTTGTGCAATGGTGTGGAGTCTGATTTACCCTTGTATAAATTGTTCATTTACAGCTAAATTTGCTTAGACTGGACTTTCATTATGCAGCATTACGATACTATTGAAGGCCTATGCAAGAACAGGTATCTACTTACAGGCAAAAACCATACGTTTTATTGGCACACAGTACGGTGTACTGTCGACCCAGCAGGAAATCTGTGCATGCCAACAGCAAGTACAAGTTAGGGTTCAATTTCCGAAATAAAAAGAATGTTTGACCCAGCAATTGGAAAAATGTGGGGAGCAAAGACACCATATTCCACTAGAGGGAGCTGTTCATGATAAACATGTGCATGTGTTTGTTTGGCTGGAAATTCCAGAAAATGACGTTTTGAACTGTTAACTTGAACTACATGTATTTTAAAGTTTAGTTGTTGAAAAGAAATTAATGTCATACCAAGAAAAGATGAAATGCATATTTTTAGGCCTACTTCAGACGTGACGAAGTACGCATAGAAATTTTCTTTTCATTTTCACTACATGTATGATAACATTGTGTGTTTCATAAATTACACACAACACCAACACTCAAAAGTCGGGGACGCCAAAGAAATATTTCAATTGAAGAGCCACAGTTTTCTTCTTGAAAAAGGACTTATTCTACATGTATTAAAACATCTCGCTGGTCAAAAATGCATTTATGATCAAACCAATCCTTTCAATGAGTTTGTTCACATATGAAAATAATAGCATCTTTTATTTAGATGTCACTAAATATGTAAGTTAAACTGGATCAGACCTTTCATTCCATAGATATAGATCCAATCAAAATGCCCCTCTAATGTGAGGTCACATGGCATGTGATCCTGATGTCACTTAAAGTTTACATCCATATGTTTCTTTATCTGAACCAACTAACGATTCAACCTACTCGGACTTGAACTTCAGAACATACAGGCTTTGAAAAATGCACCTTTAATGTGATGTACCTGATGACACTATAGTGACAAGAATCATTGGGACCATTGGGGGATGTTTGTCTATGTGTGTACATACATAAATCTGAAGTCAATCCAGGGTGGATCTAGGAATTTTAGAGGGGGTCAGGCCCGATCATTTTTATGGGAGGTGAGGGTTAACAAAATCCAAAGAACCCCAAGCAACCCCAAACATGAGTCCCAACCCCCAATGCTCTATCAGCAGTCCAATTTTTTTTTGTAACTTAAGTTTAAAGTTTCTATATAACCAAAGTTTGTTTTGATCATTTGTAGATTTCCATGTGGTAAATGACTCTAGCCTATTATCATTTTTATGTGCAAAACGTTTCATTCTGCATTTTGTATATAATTGAAGACAAATGGAAAACATCCACTGTATAAGTAAAATTGGCGTACCCCAATATTCAATATTGCGTTTCATAAATCTCTGGTAAGAACAATATGAGAACCATCGGAACAAAGATGGCTTGAAGTGATGTCGATACTTTGAGCTCATAGTAAAACTATCAGGTCTTGACTGAGTGGTAGAGGCTAGCACTTTGACAGGATAGGTCCTTTAACTTTTTCAAGTACTACTAGAAATATTTATTGCGTGTGGCCTGGCGGGACACATATGGTATGAGTTGGGGTCTGTGTGGGTCGAATGTACGGGTTATATGTGTGACTGAAAGTAGGATTGACTCCGAGGAAGATTTTGGGGAAAATGACTAAGTTGGAAGTGTGCTTTGGAGTTGCGGTTCAACGGCATGTTGCAGCAAAGAGCAACAGGGTCGCGCATGGAATGCAATGCGCTGTGGACAGTGCATGTAATCTACATGTAGATGGTCATTGCACGCTCGCTGTGGGGTAAGTGGTATGTGTAGTAGTGTGTACACTATAATCTGCATGCGTTCACTAGGGGAACAGTTTGTGGGAGCATAAGAATGCTATACTACCATAGATTTGTCATGCCAGAGTCATGCTCTAATGGAAGTGTGCCTTTTAGTCCTTTATGTTTAGACAGAACATGAGCCTGTATTAATTCACAGGATCATGCTAAAGCTCTTTGTAGGTGTCGTCTTAGATCAATGTACAGATGGACAGCCTCTTCTGGAGTATCAGGGGCCCTGCGTCCAGTGGCTTCCATCAGTAAACATGCATAGTTGAAGAGGTCCTCATCGCAAGGATAGATGTTTTTGAAGAGGGATTCCTCCCTGCACACATTCACTCTATCTTGATCCACTGTTTCAGGAAGTCCATGGTGTTGTACAACTGTGGAAGTTCAAATATGGTCAGGGGTCAGCCATCTGCTACATGTTCTTGTTTATTGTTCCTAATCCTGTGTCCATCCCACAGTTCCGCCATTTTGTCCAGATCATCCTGTAAATTAGAAGTAACTTTGAATAAACAAATAATTTGAATCCTTTGAGTCGAAGAAAAGTTGATGAACTCTTAAGAGAAATGACTTGGATTGACATTTACATTGAAACATGGATTGACCAATGGTCATGTTGCCAAACCATCCTATAGTGCGGATCATAATACGTATATGTATTACATGTGTATGTATTACATACATACCTGTATCATTCTCATGAATATGAATCGAATCAGCTCTTTGTCCAAACTGTCTCCCGAGAAGTAACCGTCATCCTTTATGTATGGAAATAAAGTCAACCGGAACTCTGTGCATTCTTTCCTCAGCTGATTTCACCAGCACTCGATGCACTTGTTAGCAGTACTCTTCCAAGTAATGAAGCTATGCTACCGCTAAGCCGATCCCCATGGAACTTTAGGTCCATGTCCATTCTCCGTCCCAAGATCAGTCCTAACAAAAGTTGGGTGGTCACGGTATGTTTCGATGGCATTGATGAAAAAGCTACCAATAAATTGAGGGTCATTTGTAGTGGCGTTTACTTCCAACCATATTATTTTTCGGGAGAAACTATCAATACACTCACTGATGCCCACTTCGCATAGCTTGAGTTTGTCATATGAGTCTATGTGCCAAATAAAATTCCTCGCCCGTATCTGTAATGCGCAAGCCGACACCTTTTTGTAGTGCAACACCCTCTGGATCAAGATGGAGTAACAATCTCCGTACTCTATGTCTGCCTACAACGAAACCCTCCTGAAGTAATCTGTAATGCATAAACCTGTGGCCGTGCAGCTGACCAGATTGCTGAAGCTGTTCTTGAAGGAACCTTACAATGTCCGCTAAGTCAGATTGATTCTTCCGACAATACAATCCAAGATGCCGCAGGTGTCACTGTGGGTGCGCTCACTCAGTGCAATGCCATGGACTGTTGCTAAAGTTGCAGCAACTTCAAGATGGGTGTGGCCAAGTTTGAAGTAATGCATGATTAGGCCACCAATGTCCATGATGCCTAAAACTGCAAAATAAATATAGAGCAAAATATTTTTATTAAGTTTGTGCATTATAGTGTAAATGTAAGTTCTTTATTTGCAATTTGAATACTTACAACACTTTCAGAATTGTGCACATTTCATTTTACAAACTTACATGTACTAAAGTAGCCCTTTCAATGGACACTCCGTCCTGGAATACGCCCAACTGGGCTACAAAACCATTTCAATGAAACCATGTTAACCCCTTCTCAACGTGAATTTCTTTCCGAAAGTTGACTCCAAGAATTCCAGCCTCGCTTGGCCACGAAGGCCACCTGCCAAACCACAAATTCTCAGTTTGTGGCCCGGCGTGCTCTGCATGCTTTGAATTACAAGGTGAAAAGGCTGATTGTTTGGTGGCATGCGGCTCTACTCATGCTTCCACATTCCCGTTGCCTCTTTTCAAAGTGGGGACTATTGTGAAGCTGGTGATTATGATGTAAATTTGGTCTTTCCATTTCTGGGTTACACACAAAGACCAATTACCATGTACACAAGAGCCAGGGTCTGCATTCTTTCACCGTTGCTCAAGTGTGGGCCGAGAATAATAGCTGAAAAGCAGGCTGAGGATCTCAATTTTTACGGCGTGTCTTAACGCGTCCTGGCATGAAGGGGTTAATCAGAAAGAGCATTTAAATGTAGCATAGAAACATCTACACAATTACATCTTTTGAAACTTTGCATTTTGTTGGGCTTGTTACACAGGCGTGAGAATTAAGTTATGGCTTCAATTATTGAAGCCCTACAATCGAGCAGTTTGGGTTTTAGTTTTATTCCAGTAGCATAGGTTTCTTTAAAATGTTTTACAATCTCCAACCAAGAAACGCAGGTAATTAAATCTTACTGTCTAGACAGAAAGTGGTATGAAAACAAATGAAAGAGCCACCAACAAGGGTAAGGAGCAGGAAATGACTTTCACAAGTTTCACTAGGCCAATTACAAGAAATGCAAAATTACATGTTGGCTGGAAATTCAAGTATGGATATCACTGCCTCATTTTCTCTAGAACGGTTTCTTTTCAACAAAATGATTGAAATAGGATGTGTAAACAACCCAAAACATGACATTTAGGGGGATTTCAGGAAGTCTACATTTAACAAGGGGCCCTGCAGGAGGTGGCATGGAAGTGATGCTTGATGTAGAAATAAATATTAACGTTTCATAATACACCAGGCAATCAAATTTCTACAAAAAATGTATTACATATTTTGATAAAGGCATGCTTCAGTTACCAAATACATGGTGTAAACTTACCTAAAGGTAGGAGAGGTAGTCTAGCATGGCATTCGTAGCCTTCCCCGTCTAGATGCACTGCTTTGGTTGTTTCCTTTAATTGCATGTTTCAGGGAATAAAGTATGGCGATTAACGCAAGAGTATGGCATTATAACGTAACAGTAGGGCATTATAATGCAATAGTACAGTGTTATAACACAATAGTACAGAGATATGATGCAACAGTTGGCCTTTGTAATGCTACAGTATGGCATTATAACGCAATAGTACAGGGATACAAGGCAATAATACTGCAACACAACGCTATATAGTATGGCAATATAACGCAATAGTACAGCATTATAATACAATAGTATAGAATTATAATGCAATACTATGGTGATATAACGCTAAAGTATGGCAATATAATGCCGAAAGAAAAAGGGTCATGCGCAAGGAGTTGGCGAATATGAGCCACTGTATAAATCACAGAAATCTTGGATAAGTATCTTGCTTAGTTGATCCTTTTAACAAATGCTTCCCTAACATTTCATTGTCAACCTTCAGTGCTAATGTATTAATATGATTCCTGGCACAGCCCATTTGTTAAAGTGAGATTTTACCAGGAGGAACCATTGTACTGGATGTCGCACGAAATTTTTAAGTAAATGACTTTATTTTAGTTCAGAATTCTACTTCTAGTGAGGACCACCCCAATGGTGAAATAAAGGAGATGAACATACATATTAAAAAATGTGGTAATTTTAGTGTTTTTATTTCATTTTGCATGAAAGTGTTGGCCCATAATTCTTTCACTGAAACATTCGTGGGGCAGGCCACATTTGAATTGGCCGGAGTTCAGAACTAAAATAGCTATTAATTTTTAATCTTTGGAAATCCATATTAACAATCAAAATCAATTGTGAGCTGTTTTCATATCAATTGTGAGCTTTTTGGGAAAGTGATAGAGTAAATTAAGGTCTAAACTGAAAGTACCTTATCAGTTAAAATCGGTAAAAGATATGAATTTGCTTTCAACAGTCTCCAGTCAGATAGCATTCTCCAAAAACTTGGACCAGTGATTGCATGAAATACTCGAGCTCTCTCTGGCAACAGGTTGAAAAAGCTCAAAAATGTATTTTGAGTTGATGGCTGTGGCAAAGTTACATGTGATTTCTTGAAATTTGAAGATATAATAACTTTCATACATACAATTAACACATCTGAAACTTCATGCTAATAACATCATCAGATCAAAAGTTATAACAAATGACCTTTACTTTTTCAGAAATCGCTAAAGAATAAATCCTGTTAGGTATAATTTTGAATTGCCCATCAAATGAAAGGGTAAATATTGGTGTTACTTGTCCAAGGTCATAAGGCTTGCCTAATTGTTCATTCGCACGGCCCGCCAATAATGAAAAGCCATCATTGTAGTCGTTGATTCCCATTTGATGCCTGTAATGCTATCCCTGTAAACCCATAGGCTTTGTGCATGCCTTTGTATTTTGCGCATACCACAGAATAACCAAACTTTCAATTGAGATGAGTGTGTATGCTTTTTGATCTGGGCTAGCAATTTCACTTTCAATGTCAAGTCAGTGCATGGTCCAGCGATAGTGCTAGGTTGCTCAGAGACCTGAGTTGTATTACGAGCTATCATCTTCAATTTTTTTTCTTCACCTCGAGAAACTATTCTTTCTCAAAGATCCTTTGGCATGTATACATGTGCCTGTTGAGCACCTACATTTGACTGAAGTTACGTTGTAATGTGGCGACATTTGCTTTTTACATTGCTGATGACTTACTGCCAGTGATTATATAATTGCAACTAAAATTGTTAAACAGATTTTTAGAGTTAGGACTGGTGGAATAAGGGGGAGAGTTAGTTGGTTGTAAATTGTGTAAAATAATTGAGTAAAACATACAAGAGTGAGGGTTATTTGCATCAGATCAAGAGAAATGTCATGACCTTTCCAGACAAGAATGCATAGTTCCGGCAAGACAGTTTATCGGTTTGCACAAGAATAATATTCTATATATAATCTATATCTGCTCTGGCGCATATTCGGGTACATAACTCGAATGTGTCAAGTCAACCACATTTGGTCTTGTTTCCCTATGCCCTTCTCTTAACACGGGGCAGAGCTATTGGCCAACTTGACGCGTCGCATTTATTTTGTTTTGCATCAGGTCGTACATGTGTAATAATTTCTATAGTGAACTGTGAATTTCGAAAGAATGTCGATACTCTGTGTTGTTGGTGGCTGTTGTCACAATCAAAACAATTCCCTGGAGAGCAGTTTGTTAAATTCCCAAAAGAGTCACACCAGCGTGTGTAGGTTAGATTTGTGGATAACACACAATTAGATTTTTATGAGGACTCAAAATTCCAAAAAACTTGTGCATGTTTATATGTATGTAAAGTAGCTCTTGAAGGTTTGCATGGTGGAATACAATAAGGTAGAGGGTTTGCGGATACACCATGTCTCTTTTGAGTATGTGTGGTTCTGAAAAGAACCGGTTACTCAATTGTTTCAGACAGTGAGTGCTCTGTCCATCTTCAGGACGTATGCGATCCAACTGTGCTGCTGCTTATATGCTGTGGGTGATCACTGAGGCATGGGAATTGGGATTCAAGCAATCTGGGTACTGGGGCGTGAAGGCGAGAACTGTGTTGAGAGCTGCTGTGACTGCTCACTGGCACTTGTCAGTTGGTGTTGGGGTGCTGAGTGCCGGATATAGGGGACCCATGTGGCACAAAGGTTAGGAGTCCGTGGGTATAGGGGACCCGTTTGACAGGAGGGGGCACCAAATATCACTGATGTTGTAGCCGATGTCTTGGGGGACCGTCTTGTTCTTGAAGATGTCAATGGCCTCGCGAATACGTGGGGGGGGCATTGCTCGATGCTGGCGATGAGATGTGCTTCATGCCATTTGATAGCATGGTCTATTTCATGTGAATGTTTCACAATGGATGACTTCTTGTAGTCTCCCCGTCATCTATGTGCTTGGTGTTCGTTGAGTCTAGTGGTTAGATCCCTGCCTGTCTCTCCGCTGTACACTTGACCGCATTCACAGGGGATCTTGTAGACGCCGGGTCTAGACTTGAGGTCTTGTGGAGTGATTACAGGAGGTTTCTGATCTTGCTGGGTACCATGTGGAACACTCTGATGCCCTGTCTCTGGAGGATGCGCTGGATTTGGTGGGAAGTGGGACCTAGGTATGGGAGGGTGACTGAACTATTGTGTGTGTGGGGTTTACCAAGGGTATAGGGGACCCATCAGTTGGGGCGAGGTGTAGGTTGCTGGGTCTTGACTTGACTCTTCTTGAATCCGTTCCGCTGGAGTGCCTTGGAGATGTGGTGGAGCTCATTGTTCAGGTTGCGCTGGTCACATACGTTGTATGCCCGGTGTACGAGGGTGATGTTGACCGAGTTCTTGATCTTGAGGTTGTGAAAGGAGCACTGATGGAGGTACCAGTCTGTGTGGATGGGTTTCCGTTAAACCTTGGGGGAGAGGGTGCCCTCAGGTTGTCTGTACACGTATGTACATGTCCCAGTACTGACATTTACATGTACCTCACCAACTCCTTCAATGTCACTTTCTTCGTCAAATGAATGAGACAAACAAAACATGACAAGTGATCGCTGTCATGATTGAAAAAAGCATCAGCTGAAATTATCGTTTGAGTCTGACATGATTGCACATGCTAACGCTACTACTTTACGTACACGTTGAGGCGTCATTGCATAACAGTAAACAGTCACCGGATGAAGGACTCTGTCCTATGACATCACGATTCTTGGGAATTTCTTCAGACAACTTTTTGTACCCGACGGCTGTTATTTAGTTTTTGCTCCCATAAGGGAGTGAAATAGTGTCGTGAAAACAATAATTTTTAACACATTTCTGCGCATTTGAAATTATGCAGATGTGTTTTCTTGTTATATATATGTTTGTTTTATGTATTCATGCATGTTTTACAAGAAATCTTTCCAGCAAGGGCCCATCCCCTTGAAGGATGAGCTTTAATTCAATAAGACACCTGCCTATCACCATTTTGTGATTGACATTTTGCAGAGGACATTTTGAAGCTCTGGCCAAGTCAATCCCTGCTGTCCCTCCAGCTGTCTCAATCATTGTTCATTCCATGCATTCACTTAAAATGTCCCACTCCTCACCACATGGTGGGGGCCTGGCTGCATTGCTATCTGGTTTCCCTGGTACCTCTGAAATTTAATTTAGTTTCCCAATTTCCTTTTTGAGACTTCTGAGTGAGAGCTCCAATCGAAAACTGTGTGGTTTAGTTTGACTCCGTTATACCTAAGCTGTCTGCCCTACTGTGAGGCATCATTGCCTATTAGGCCTGAAACCTGCCTGATATCTCTCAAGTACTTGTAGTACCTTGATAAGATGATGAGTTACAGCAGAGTGAGGAAAAGTTATGTGTGGTGTTTCTCCCACCACAAGGATGTCATATTGGCTGCAATCACAGAAGATTTTCCATGTATTGCCTATGTATAATTTTCAGTTCTCACAGGTTGTATAAAGACCAAGTGCTTAGTGCAAGATCTTCTATTGTCAAGTTTAATTACTTAAAGATAATCCTAGGTATATTTTGTATGCAATCCATTTGTCCCATGAATTCTGTCAGCTACCACAAAGTATTTTTTTTAAAGTTGTCTGATGTGTGACTGAAGCTTCACTGATATTCGTATCATCAGTGTATTCATAGAGTGTATTACTGTTAGTGAAGTTGTGATTTTAAAATAGCTTTAAACAAATTTATGATTCAGAGTTGATTGGTTTTTAAGTTTTAGTTGCTAAGGGCCAAATGAATTTATTGAAGTCCATTGTATTAATTTTTTGAGAGAGAAAAAAATCTGCATATATGAATGAAGTAGCTCAGATTATGTGTCTTTCTTTTCAAGAGCTGCACTTGTTTCCTTTTGTTTGTTTAGTTAGTACAACATCAGGGCTAAAGTAAATGAAATTTAGCTCAGTTAGGATACATAAAGATGTATATGTACCCGGACATTCCCACCCCTTCCTAGTTGTTGTCCTCTTCCTTCCTCTCCTTCTGGCCTATTATAGACCTGTGTAGAGACAGCTGCAGTGTACATGTACATGTACAACTGTACATGTACATGTACAGTACATTTGCACTATACTGTGTGCACCCACTCATAGCGACCTGTGCAGTAAGCACCTCCCGCACTACAAGCCCATGGATGATTCCAGAGTCACTGCTTGGGAATGGTTCGCATTGATTGGCCAGTGAGATTTGCAGTGACCTGGTCCTATGCTTTGAGTCTACTCACTGCGTCCAATATATACATGTACATGTACAATACATGTTGTGGTATAACAGCTGGAGTATGTGTTGTACACTTATGTAGTTGAAACAGCTGTGTGCATCTTACAAGAACTCTCTTGCTGGTTTTTCAGGAAATTCACTGTGCTTCGAATTGCCATTCACACAGTTGTTGTGCAATTGGTCATTTTGTGCACTGAGGATTAATGATACTAGCGATCACTGATGGTCTGCAGGTTTATGGTAGGAGCTAAATCTAAAAGCTCTGTATTTTGACCATCACAGTCATCCTATGTGGGCTTTGAATCTCCAGAATTTGGATGTTTGCAGGAAATGCTTGGTTCATTCGGTGGATTTTTATCTGAGTCAGGATTGCAGTTCTATCAGCACTGAACAAGTTTAGAGGTAAATATGCATGATAAGATTTTTATTGGTACAGATATCTTTAGATGTTGGTTCATAGATATTATTGGAACACATAGTGTTCTTTTCTATTCATGAAACAATGTGGTGAGTGTAGGGAAGCAACTTGTGGAAAATCATCCATCAGCTTACTCCCATGCTTTTGTGTTCATAAGCCACATTTCTATAACAGCAATGTATTGTGAATTTGAAGTACCTGTACATTTACCCCAAGATAACATCCAAGCATAGATCATGATGCATGTACATGATGTAGCTTGCAACTGACTTTAGAATTTGTGGAATTTTTGACAGCAAACTTGTTTACATGTAACTTTACATAATAGTGTCTAAGCATATGAAAGGGGAAAGAAAACACAGATTCATTTATATGCATACCGTGCAGAACCCTACCTGTGTAGCAGAAAAGCTCACCTGCTCTACATGTACGTGTATAATATATACCCATATGCACTACACACTATGTAAATTGTGGACTTGTGCAGTGTAGAAGTTAGAGTGTCAATATTTACTCTTTTTGTTGTTGCATCACATGTACTTCCAAACTGTTAAAAGGCATACATGATATGTACATGTGTAGACTGGTACATGTACATGCATGTGTTTTGTGGTACATTTATAGTGTTCAATACGTAATGTTTCCTTCTGTCATGTTCAATACAAATACTTCCTTGTGTCGATACATAGTAAAAAGATTATTTGAATGTGTGAACAATATTAGGACAGCTCAAGGCCTGTACTAGAGCAACAGTTTACTTGTACATTTTGTGATATTTTTGCTCGTGCGTGTAACTGTCTTCATGGGAGGTGTGCAATTCTACCATACCCAGAATACTAATCAGCAAACTTTTGCACATAAATGGGATGAACTTGAAATAAACATATCTGCTCCGAGCAGAGCAAAAGAGGCCTTTTTTTAGTATTCACCACGTCGGCGCTCGTTTATAATGGGATCGATGGTGCATTTGACAGGCTGAGTATGCTTAAAAAATTTATTCCTTAATGTATTGTCTTTGCGTACACACAGAACGCATGCAAAAACCCACTCGGAAAACTTACTACCATCTGTCTTTCTTTTGCTGCTTGGGTGTGCACTTCAGCTCGGGCGGATACTTTAGTATTTCATGTGTTTTAATATTTCCCTTCAAAAAAGAAAAACAACACAAAATTTGTAACTTTTTTCACTGCCTGATAAGTTCGGAGCCACTCAAAATTTTGTATGTTTTTTAAATTTCGACTTTTTTTCGAAATAGTGGGTAGATGGGTCAAAGAAATAAATTGAAAATCAAAATTAACTTTTTATGTTAAAATCCCCCCCCCAAAATATTTTTCTGATTTGTCTGAAATACACGTAGCGTCCGCGCCACGAGAACATTCCAAAAATGCAATATGTTTCAACTTCATTCCCATGTACAGACAGGTTGACTTTGCATGTACATGTACACCGTCTCCGTGTACATGTACGTGCACATACGTTGGAAACATCGTGAAAGGAGGTTTTTTATTATACTTGAAATCTGGGCACTCAATAGGCCACACAAATGTGGCAGGGTGCCAGGTGTATTAACCTACCGATACACATAGAGAACATTGAACACCAGTTGTTAATAATGTGTTGCATTACAGATTTTTACATGTATTTTATTTAAATCAAATGCATGTACAATGCACTAGGAGAAAATTTTTTTTGTTAATTGAAATGTGGGGTGGGTCAAGAAAATTTGGAAAAAAGGTCGAAAATTAAAAAACATTGAAAATTTTGAATGGCCCCTTACTCAGTAATTTTTGGAGTTAGTTCTGTCCCATGAGAACAGGTTCTTGACATCAATGATTAAGAAGCCTGATATATGTACCTGGCTCCGACGCAGACCTCGTTCACTGTGTACATAAGCAGATGTGGGGGCTTACAATTACATGGTATTCAATTGAGAAATGGTTTTGAACTTTGATTTTATATATTGCATCTAAACAAGTGAATGATATGAAGTTAGAGAAACTCATTAATTAAAAAAATGAGATTTCTGGTAGTACATATGTTTCATTACTTAAGTATTTCTTTTTGCAAGTTTTTCTGCCAGAACACAGGCATAATTAGCATGATACTGGCCTTGCATGAACCATACATGTATCAGAGCTTTATGGATGCATCAACTGCAAGTAGGTGCATGTGGCTACAGTGAAAACCAGAGGGATCCCGGGATCCTGGTGATTAATCAGGACTGCACCTTGAAGTATGTCTCACGTTATAGCTCCTTCTTACTTGCAATTACTTATAATAATTTACGTGGATGTCACTAGATTCAGTGAAGGGTGTGAGAAAGGCAGCAGCAATGTCATTCATCAAGTTTTCGTATTTTATTCCATTCCCTGCTGTTGGATTGAATTTGATTCTGGGAAGAGATTCTCCTTGATTAAATGATCTCTTGTGGATCAATTTCAGTTGGCCTAAATAATCCTTATTTGCAAATCAACAAAACTTCTCTGGTGGCAGAGCTAGCAGCGTGCAGAGTGTACACAATTAGGCCAATATATATTCCACAGAATATCCTTAAGTGAACATGGCATAGATGGCGCAGCATGGCACAGCATGTGCATGTAAAGCCTGGCCTTACATTTACAAACAGCGGACAAACAATGAGAAACAATGGATGTAAATCAATTCCAAGGCATTTTCATGGAACCTACATGTAACAATTTTCAACCCCTTTTGGCCATTCCTCTATTTTTTGGGAAAGGTTGGAGCTCACAGTGGAATGTCAAGAAACGTACACGTACATGTATGTACTGTACATGTACATGTATGAGCAGTACAAAAGGAACACTGCCATTACCTTTTTTGCCCGAGTGATAAAAAAGTCAGTATATGGCACGAGTAAATGAGATTGAGTGTTCTTGAAGATTTTGTGATTTTTAAATAGTGGGTCATATTTAGGGCATTTCCATAGTGTTTTGAGGGTACATACTCTCAGGTGATATCATTATCCTCAGATTGTAATCTCAACCCTTGTCCATGAGGGAAAAAAATAGCAATCAATTAGTCCAAGTAAATGGTGCACAACCAAGCAATAACCCTCATGCGGTGCTTATCATTTTAATGACATCTGCAAGCAAGAAAAAAAACAGAAGAGAGAACAAAACAAAACCTTGACTACACCTCTTATGACATCCACTGGTGAATTGGCTTATATCTAGTTGTTCTTGATATCAGCATACATTAAAATTAGAATTTAGTCTAATTTTCTTCAATTATGTTCAGGAGACAGAATTCAGATACTGAAAATGCCCCTGCACATGTTACCTGTTGGAGGCCTGTAAACCAAATACATGGAGCTTCCAGTTTAGTGCTTGTATTCCACATAGCTGGATTTCATGGAGAATGCAAAAAAAAAAAAAAATCTTGCATGTGATGACAGTAATATCATCAACAAGGGATTTGTAATGCAAGATTTTCCATTCAGACTTTCCAGGACCGTAAAACCGGTACTTTATACACTTTACATGTATGTCTTTTCCCCAGGATATACTAGAAGTTAGCAGACTGGTCTTTGTGCACTGCTTCATCTAGTGTTGTATATTTCATAGTCCTTATTGTGTTTGGATTTGGTTTTCTCAAGAGCTGAATTATGAAATAGAACTCCTTCCCACTGGTACCAGGCACATACATGTATTAGAGAAATATGAAAGGGCTGCGTAGCACCGTGATAAGAATATTGACAAGAATATAATATAAAATCAGTGCTCTGAAACATGTAATTGCCGAGCTTTTGGTAACTAAGTACCTTCTTCAGCAGATTCAGTTACCCCAACTAAGATAGCTGTTCTCCCCCCCCACCCTAGGGCCCCCTCTCAATGTTTGGTCTCAAATGTGGTCTGCACTCCAGCTTGAGATGACAACATTGACCAGGGGCGTGGGGGACCTTGAAAGGGTACACATATGGCTATTGACATGTGTCCCAACAATTTTGTTTAGGATTGACTGAGGATTGTCTGAGTTTATATGTGCCTATATGTATTATATGTATGCCTGGAGGGCCTGCTAACTTTACATCCATAGATATTGATAGAACAAAAGAATTTAAAGACTCTAGATCTCAACTTTATTTTAAAACAAACAATGTCAACAAGCTGAAGTATTAGGGACACTGAGCTAATAGTGCATAAAATGTTTGTGAATTATCTATGCTGTGCAAAGACAAAAATTGCAACGATTGCATTTCTTTACCTATATGTACATGTACACCAAACAGCGCGTAGCATGCCCTCACTCACAAATGCAACGCGCATGTGCAGTATACATGAGACAATAACAACGGTGAGCTGCAACTCATCATTCAAGAATTTTAGTATCTTACTTCCTCTCTTTGGGGTTTTTGATGGATCATCATTGCATTTTTCGAGCCAGTAACGGAATGACGAAATAAGAAAAATCCCATAGGATTGTAATTTGTTTCTGTACGAGAATGGGCCTTCAAATTTGGATAATTATGGGCCGAAATGCTGTGGTGCATTGTATACAATGAACTCCGACAAAACAGTTGTGATTTTACACACACAATGAATAAATGATTTGATCTTCCTTTTTCTTATACTTGTACTATTTGTCCACAATTTTGAACTCCCAGCTGTAATTTTATGTTCTCCAAGAACAATGCCACTTTGTGTCACTTTGAGTCACTTTGAGTGACTTGGAGTGGAGTTAATGGCTATTTATATTTTTAGAAATAAATGTTTGGCAAACTGCTTATAAGTTTTGATATGGATGAAAACGTTATTGTAACAAGTATGACACTTCTGAACAGTAAAAATACAAGAACACTGTGATCAAGCTTTCACTATTAAATGCAAATAAAATAAATTTTTGGCAAAGGAAGGTTTGAGTAAATCATATCCGACTCAGGCCAGCTTAGCATACACATATACATGTACTTAGTCCAGTCCAAGAGGCCGTTATGTAGGCATTTAATTGTACATGTATGGTCAGAACCAGTGTAATAACATTCTCACTGATCCACTCTGCTGGGTCTCCAGATCATAACCAAATTCCCCAAATGATCCCAACTATGACCTGAACGTATGCACAATAATGCCCTGTTCATTTTATGGGTGTGCTGGGTTCCCACAACTCAAGGACAAGTGAATTGTAGACCTTCTGTCACAAGCTGTACACTGTACAAGTGTACCTGTACATGGGTCATGTGTACATGTTCATGTACATGTTCGTGCACTCGTGCAGAAGTTCATCATGCATGCGTGCAAGGGTTTTCGTAGGAATTTGTTGATAGTGGAAATGCATGCTCTTCAGTGCGGCCATTCTGTCAATGTCAAAGTAATTTGGTATTGATGTGTATTGTGCTTATAGGATCCATATAAAGATACACTTCAACGATGCATTATTGATGTGTAGAATACTTGGGCTGAACCCCTTTCCTGATCTTGCAGTATATTCCATATCCATATTAACCCCGCCCCCCGCTTAAACTTTGTGCCAAATGTAGGCCAATCATATGATGGCATATATAGATATGAAACCAACGCCCTGACAGACCCCTTCGACTTCAAAAACCATACATAAAGGTCAACCGCTAACCAGCACTTAGCCTATGTGTGTAATTGGAAAGATCAGCATGTCAGATACATTGCAGCAGTGTGCTGAGTTATCTGGTGCATTCTTACTCTCTAAAAATCTAACACTCTTACTCTCTAAAAGTGTTAATTAAATTTAACTTAATAAATGTTAAAATCCACACTTTCTTTGAGTTCGGTCTATGACCACTCTTTCATTGTTGATTCAACACTTTTAAAAATGTTCCGAATGTTACGGATAATGGATTACCTCATCAATATACATGTAAACCCGATATCAGAATTTGCTAAGATGAGAGGGTGTGATATCTGTAATTTTTACTGACTGACCTTTCCTGAAAATAAACAACTTTTAGAAACACAAAATCAACTTCAGAAAACCTTTACAGTTTTACAGTCTGTGCTTATGAAAACTGTTCTTTGTAGCTTCCTTACTTTGTCAACATGGCGCTTCTACTCATCATCAGTTCCTGAGCCCTCACAGGCACCTTTGAATTTTTGTTTCCAACACAGTATACGTATTCTCCAAGAATGAAAAGGAGAACAAGGGAGCTGCATATTCAAGATTAATATATATTCCCCTAATTGGATCTTGAAAAACTTACCTACATGTACAGCTTGTGTGAAGTCATCAGCACAAGGCAGTGCGTGATGCCCATCGACAGGGATGCGCGAGTGCCCAAGCACAGCAAGTATGGCTGAGTCCAGTCTTGACGTCTCTGCTTCTGTTCGACCAGGTGTTCCTTAAGTTTAATGAGCTCATAAAACCTACAAACGTGATTACATAAGCTTGGAAGATCATGTGCAACTTACCATTGTTCCCAAGGAAATCTGAAAACAGAATAGGGCGACTTTACATGCCAGAAACAAATGAAAGTCACCATGACATTCAGCACAATTTTGAAGGGTTCTGTAAGAGCTGGAAAACTGCCTCAACCATCGTTGTGGCCGAGACTTATAGCCTGTAAATTCACCATTGTGCAAGATAGTCATGAATGCTAGTGCAATTAATGTCATCATATCAGAAGTAGTCTATCTGAAATAAACCTTGTATATGTTCTTAATTTCCATTACATTCCTTGAGAATGCTCTGCCTTATTTCAGTTCCAGGTCATTTTTCCAAAAACAATTTCAGGCCTTCCCATGACTGTAATAAAGTAACTTGCCTCGCAGTTAACAAAACAGATCAACTTGAATTCAACTAATTAGGCAATCAGCAATTTAGCATGAATTACCAATGTGCTTAACACTGGGTGAATGCAAATGCTCAGTTTCATGTAGGTTTGCAGCAAGCTTACCTAGCCTGAAATATCAGAAAGGGATTTCTGCAGGTCCTTTTTGAAAGTAGAAAAAGGAGGTCATAAGGATGCAAACACTTCAAACAACTGCTTCATCACAAGAAAATAGTTCAGGGATGCTGCAATGGAGCTTTTTCTCACACTTTGAGAAGGCAGCAGATGAGTGAGCGGACAAAAGGCATAGAATGACTTCTCATCTGTGGAATAAAAAATTTGCTTAACCTGAGAGAAGAAATCTCAACTGTAATAATAATTCTATAGCCAACATTTATTTTGAAAAGACGTGTGTGAAATTAATTAAAAGTTACAACTCAAACCAGACTTCATGACAGAGAATTAATGAAACGTGGTCACAAAGCATGTAATATTTCAAAACAAGTTTTTCATGAATGTCCATTTTTGCATGCGGAAGTTTTTGTCATTTTGTGAGATCATCAACACACAGACACACAAGACACATAAACTGCTTGTAGCATCCCTGCTGAAAGAAAAACTTAGTGTCTTCTTTACTAATTGTTTTCACTTTGGTTTTGCTTTAATTGAACTTAAACTCGACCACATACATGTGCATGAACATCGATACTCAACACATGGGGACTCTCCTGATTAGATTAACTTATTTTGTTTACCTTCATATTGTTTATACTGTTGTGCAGTTGCCACGCAGATATACAGGATTGTCCCTGTTCAAAAAGAATTTTCGAGCAGACGTGTAACACGTAAAGGTATGAATATACTAACAGTGTATTTTGAATTCAATTCTTTTCAGCCAGCCACTTCAGAGAGTGAATGACACAATTACTTGACTGCTGATCTAATCAAGTAAAGATGAACTAATAAGCTATTCCAGTAAAATGGAATGAACCATCATTTTTGCTGTCATTTTCCTCTATGTTCTCATCACTTGTATCTATCTCCTAAATCTACAGCCCCTGACAACCAAATGAGAGAGTCCTAATAATAATCCAATTCTATTGAGCCTACACTCACAACATGTATGCACAGTTTTGTGCACTACAGCCAATCAAATTCAATTCCAATGTGACCTCATAAACTCGTTTGGAGGTTGATAAAAAATGACAAGTGTGTATGTATATTAATGCCTGTGTGCATGCCCTTCAAATGAAATTTAAGTCCACATTTTACATGTCAGTAAATATAAGTCCTCTTATTCTTATTGCATCAACTTACTTTGTGTACCTTTTTGTTGTAGGCTACTTGATGATAATGATGTTGTTCTGTTGTTGTTGCTACAGATGCTCCCTTAAACAGAAAAAAAAATTAATACAAAAGTGCTGCAAACTGCTTGCCGACTACAATGACCTAAAATACAAAAATACAAAAACACAACAAAATTGTGATAGCTAATGGGAAAAATACAAACAGCAGAATTTCAAACGACTGAAGTTGAGAACTTACATACATTTGGCATGCTTAGCCTGAATCTTAACAAAAAAGCACATTGTGTGGACAACTTTATGACTCAACAGAGCTGGGGTTGCCAAACATTCCCAAACTTGGCCAATTCTCTTGACAGAGCATGTTGAAATAGTAACAATAGTAGAGATAGGCTAAAGGCCTAGCCTATCCCTATCACAGCACAAGGCCTAACGTTAGGCTAGGTTTAAGCCTATCTTCAGAATCTGTACAAGTCATTTTCTAAAGCACAATTTCTTCACAATCACATAGGCCTACATGTACGTTTATGTCTGTGTAGGCCTATGTGGGCTGACTAACGTAAGGCATGCACGTTCATGACAATGATCACCTGTGGACCTCACATACTGTACACAATATTCTTACCTGCATAGCACAAGTAGTCCTTGTCTCTCTCCGACAGAATTACCAGTAGCGGGTCTATCCCTTCAGGTCATGCGAGCAATGCCCAATGTATACTGGACAGAACTTCAAAAGTTTTGTTCAACTTTTTAGCACTGCCTGTTCAAAATCAGCAGTCTGGTCGAGTATGTGCGATACAAGTATAGCCGAGACCAAAGGTCTTATCTTTGGTCGAGACCTCATGTCAGTTACGAACCAAGTAGATGTATGTGCAGTTGCAAGCCACTGAACAAATGGTACGGCTTCCTTGGCTATTTTATTCACAAGAGTGAACAGACGTAGCCGTAGGCCTACATAACAATGTCTGTTTCAGATATGGCTTGCAGCCTACAAAATTGAGCGGGAAAAGCTTGGCTTGCAGCCAACGCCAACCAAGTAAAATAAGCATACTTAATAATTAATTTCGGCACAGCAGTACAGTGACTCCAGTTTGGAGAACCTGAAAACAGAGAAATCACAAATTTCAGACAGTGAGGATTATGAGATGCTCCATTTAAAAAAAATTTTTCAACTACCGCATACTGGTTACGTTTGCGGGCAATTTCTGAATTGTGCCACAGATAATCTTGCACATAGCTCAACTCTTTCCAACTGCCAATATGTAACATTAGTTCAGCTGGTTCTTTAACACAAACTGTTAAATGCCACAGTTTCAAATGCTTCCCTTTAACTTAACTAATGGGTTGGAGCCACATTTTGTAGCATTTAAAACATTATTCATGTAGTAACATGTGGAAAATGTTGAAATCCAATACTTTGCTTTTTAGAGTGTATGGAGCACGCCAGATGAGTGACACCATTACCCTGGAAAAGCCTGTTCCGTGCGGTGTGGTGATCTACAGTATGCATGCTGGACACAAAGAAAAACTACTTGAAAGAACCGCGATATTCTTTTGCAATGAAAGAATATCATGGTATTGTCTGGACATTAAATGTTTAGCTTTCTCAATCAGAAGTGTGATTACTTTCTTTTCGCTCATTTTTTAAATACTCATATTAATTTGACTCCGTTGTTTGATACTATTTTCATGTAAGAATGTACATGTATAGTGCAATTTAACTTACCGGATGCCATATTGTACATACATGTACGTGTATTTAATGACAGATTTTTCATTTAAATTTGGTCCAGAATAAACCAATAAATCCCCAAATAATAATAAAAATAGATACTTTGAAGTCACCTTACACGCTCCCCTTAACTCTGAGCAAGCTTTTTCTGAAAAAGTAAGGAGGTAAATTTAGGGTAATTATCTAAAGGAAATGGACCATCAACAGCCAGAATTTTAAAAAAATGTTCATTCAAATGTACATGTACAACTTACACTGTACCTACAGTGTAAATGTACATTTCATGTACTTAGGATGGTTGGCACCTGTTGGTTGGAAATTTCTAAGGGCAAGACTCTTCATTATTCTGGTTTGATTAAAATGGTGCTAAATCATGCAAAGCTATTAAATTTGTTGATCAAGAAGAGGTTTCACGTTTTAAATTTTTCACTCAGCGACATTATGTGAACGGGAACATGTATTACACTTGTAATTGATCAGTGATCCACATACTCATACTTTTTACTGGGTTTTAGGGACAACACACACATTCAAATGTTGACATTATACTAGAGAATGAAAACCCTCACAACTTGGTCCTGACTTTTCTTTGCCCATGGAGAAATACATGCTCTGAGGTGTGGAGAGAATGCTGACTCTGTATCCAACCGGTGGCATGGGAGCATCGAGGTGTGAAGAGGATGCTAACCCCAATGTCAATGGGGTGTTGGCAAACCAGTGAGGCCTGTCAGTCTGATGGAGGGGAGTGTGGGGGAAGTTAGCCAAGGGTAGAGAGGACCCTGGGCTGGGAATGTCCTAGGGTATAGGGGAACCATTGGACGGGATGTGGGGATGGGATGCCAGATGTTGCTGATGTGGAAACCGATGTCTTGTGGTACTGTGTTGTTCTTGATGATCTCGATGGCTTCTCTGATGGGGCATGGTTGCCAGTGCTTGATGCTGGAGTTCCGCTTTGCTCTAATCTGTCTTGTGGTCTTCGATGCAGGAGTGCTTGATGATGGCAGACTTGTCGTATTCCCCTTACCTGCCATGGGCTTTGTGTTCATTGAGTCTGGTAGGGAGGTCCCTGCCGGTCTCACCGATGACTCAAATGTCATGCTTGTGGAGTGATGGATGTGATGGGAGGTACTGCCTACATGTAGGTAGGGGAGGGTAATGGAACTACGGGCCCTAACCAGTTGGCTTTGGGTATATATGTAGGAGACCCTTTGACCAGGGATGGATCTTGGGTCTTGAGTCTTGACTTGGCTGGGCTTGTATCCATTCCACTGTAGTGCCGTGGAGATGTTAAAGAGTTCTTGGGTAAGATGTTCCTTGTTGCACGCGCTGTATGACCTGTGTACAAGGGCTTGAACTTCAAAGGGGAATTTTCAATAAACAGTTTGTGATGTGTATATTTTGTGTACTGTGTACAATACGGTGATTATGTAAAGTCTGTACTTTTAGAAAGTTGGCGGTCATTCACTGAAATAGTATAGCTGACATTTCCAGCAAGAGTTGTTGACATGAACTTGCAGCAAATGTTGATAATGCTGCTTTACTTTAAAAGTGGCAGTTGTGGTTGATATTGGTAAAACATTGTGCTTCAACACAGGTACACTGGTATTTCACACAAATACGTGTACTGTATGTATGTGCACGTGTATGTCGATCAACCTATCTAGTACTGTATGCATTGGATTAGTTATAAGGGCACCCATATTTAATTCTTTGGTTCTAATTTCCGACTGACCCTTATTTTTGGCTCTGACTGACTAAAGAAACCTTTTTATGCTACATACTCTATCTGGAAGCTTCTACCAAGAAAAAAAAGGAGAAAAAACGGGCAGTTTTAAGAATTTAACTGGGGGAAAAGGAAGTTATTTTTAATGCCCCGATAGACCTCCTTTTATGTAAAAGAATCATAGAATTCACTACCAATGCCCTTTACTTCCAATTAATTTGCATACTGGTCTCTCTGAACAAAATACCAAGTATCAAACCACTTGTAGAATGTTCTAGTTCCAAGTGAAGGGACTGGGTACAAAAAAGAAAATGGTTCCAGTTTCGAGTACTGGCATGGGTGCCTGTGTTTCTTTTTAATGGTACCTGGTTGCAATACTACCCTTAAGAATACACCCCATAATATGCAGCTTGAAAGGGTTTTGCATGAAGTTCTGGCCCGTCTCACGTTTAAGTTTTCGACTCCTTCCTTGATTTTGGTGCATGTAGTTTTCTCTACGTGTACATGTAGCTCCCAACCTGCAGGACATAGCATTTGGTAGACATTGGCAATTACATGCAGCAAGAACAAGATGACGAAAAAGATCTATTACACAAACTTCTCTGTAAATATTATTGACAAATTATTTACATTCCTGATTTTCCTGAATTTTTAGATAATGGTTTGTGGTTTAAAATTCGAATATTACGAGCCAGATCAGCGTCTTGCAAAGATACATATTTTTTAAGTGGTGCGTAAATGGTGAAGGCTGATATGGGACTACATGTATGATGCTGGCCTGAGTTCCAACAGCATTTGACTCACCCTCAGCTCGCTACACATGAGTCTTGCCTTCCTTGGAGTTCAGACAGTCCAACTGTTACACCCTCAGTGGAAACCTGGGTATGGAATCATAACAACAGAGAATTTATTTTCTTTAAAATTGGTCAACATAGCCATGAATTCAAGTACATATATATTTTAACTCTTAGTTCATCAGCTTGGCATACATAAAATCTATTGCTATTTACATACAAAAGTACAGGTTGCTGTAAACCTGGTTCCTGATGTCTTGAGCTCCAAATATTTTCTGGAGTTGTAAATTGGAGGAGGATGTATGTGCAAATTTCCTGCCAATGAAACTTAAGATAAACCCCCCTCAGAGGCCCTTCAGCTTTCAGTAGCTGGCAAATCTCACAAATTTTCTTCAAAAATCATCAAAGCTGGCAAAACAATGCCTCTCCTTGTGTCTTACACCCAGAACACCCAGAAAACTGCTCCTTTTCTTGCCCCAAAAAATTGGTATAAACCCCAGGAAACCTGTTCCTGTGACTTCTCAAACCTATTGTTTGATAAGCCTACACCTTAAAAGAAAGCATTTACTGAAAGCCGTACTCTTAACTGACCAATCTTGAAAATTTATATTCAAATTGACATGAAAATACTGTATCCATAGGTGCCATATATACTTAACTTTTTGTTTCTAAATACTGGGGCATGGATGAAGTTTTGCTACAAGGCATGAAATTAAGCTTCTTAACTGTATACCCTGTACAGCAAAGTGTTGTTTCTCTTATTAAATTAATTACACACATGAATTTGAAAGTGTGAAGCTATCGATTGTAAAGTAAAAAAGGTACAAATAGGCTGTTCACCTTAAAGTGGAGCTGCAATGAATTTTTCTTCAGCACAATTTTTCTGCATTTTTGTACTTTTCTTCAATATATGAAAACTCTTACACACTCCTATTTGGTTAAATGCATTAAAAAGGGCATACTTAAAAAAATATCAAAATTATCCATGTTTTCCCAGACAACTGAGGGCATTGTTGCTGTGAAGTCATCTAGGAAGACACGGTTCAGTGCATAGGTATTCAAATTGTGAACCCAGAATTTACTAACTGAAAACATTTCTGAAAGAGGGATTTATAGTTTCTTATTGGTGTGCATTCAAACAACAATGAATCAGCAAAGGGAAAGAAAACTTTGTCCAGGAAAATCTACAAAAACGCAGGACTTTTCTGTGTACAAACCATTGTAACATTGAGGCTTCTTCTTAAGATGATAACACAGTTTTTCTCATGAATATGCAAATAGTCATTAGCATAAAAACCAAAAAGGTATTAAAATGCCCTTTGAAATACATGTAGTGAAACTAGAGTTTAAAAACTTAGGCACAGGGGTGCATTTTACAGGTTTGTAATAAAAAACATTCATTGCAGCTACCCCTTAAGTTGAATTACACTGTCATTTCTTCTTTGCTAATAGGAAGTTTTAATACTGGGCTCATGTGTGCACCGGGCGCACATGCAGAGACTGTATTCAAAGAGAAATTGATCGTGTGTGCTCGATGCATTTTGTGTGGGTGCATGAACCTGTGTGCACACTTAGTGAGCGCCCATCAGAGGACTGTTATTGCTGTGTAAAAACTGGTAATCTCTTGTTTCTGCTTGGAGCAGATAGTAAC
>NW_019091442.1:224622-346476 GCF_001949145.1 Acanthaster planci
GTCTTAGATAGTAACTTCCAAGTTGACTCCATTGTTGATTCCATTGTTGCTTTGGCACCACACTTACATGTAGGGGCGCATTCAATTGTACTTTGGAAGTGACATCACCCTCTTTGTCAAAGAGGAATTTAATGTACAGTATGCATGCAAGCAGCTGCAGTAAATGGCTTTCTAATTCTAATCAGATTAGTCTATACCTGTACATTTGTACATGTATGTTGGTTTGTGCATACATGTACATGTACACTGTACTTACATTTGTTGTGTTCAGTTTCTCTGACAGGCTGCTTTTCATATTGCTTTGTTTAAAATTTCATAATATTTGTTAGTGTAGCCAGTTGTTTCCCCAGGCCTAACCTAATTTCAAGGTGTCAAGTCTGGGACTGGTTGGGGTCTCGACTCTAATCTAAGCTTGGGTTTCTCCTTGGTCCAGAGATCACTCGGAATGACCTAAAGGCTTAGGGAGCAAATCCCTTTTGTTGGAAATATACCGCCAATTATGATGACTGTGATGCTCTCTGCCAATTCAACAATACACAACAAAAAGGACACCTGACAACTTAGATTGCCGGTAACCTCAAAAAACAGCTTAATTCATTCAAACATTAACAAGTAATTAATTGATTACACGATTAGAGATAATTTGTTTTGGGTAAACTTTGCGTGGTCTAGAGACTATTAACAACACACGGCTAATACTGCACTGTGTCATGCCAGTCAGCAACACACTGACTACTGTTGCCTTGTGTATCTTCCATATGCAATGCACAAACCAATGCCGCATCACTAGAATGTTATCAGTAATTAATGCATGTGTGATGTTGCCAAACATGAGACCAATTACCATCGCTGGACCCAATTGCACAATGCACAATTCGATGTTACACTGCCTAAACAACATCACATTGCACAGCCCAGTGTCACTGCAGTTATATGGCCCATATGCACCAGCACCATGGCACAATGCACCCACAAGTGATTTGGCTGGACTGTACCCTGTGAACTGCTACAACAAGACAGTTCGCCTGCACCTAGCATATATATGTAGCAGCATACACAACACCCTATAGCAATGCACGCCACAGCAAGAGCACCAAAAACTCATGTCTTTACAGCTTCGCTGACACTTGCAGAGCCCAGAGCAAACTCCGCCCACTTATGCACTCGCACAGATCCCACGCACACCAAGGGACTTACTACATACACAGAGCACTATGCTCCACCCATCCTGTGTACGTCACAGGACATGTACACACTATTCCAATAATTAATGCAATCCTATTTTATGTACAAACAAACTTGAGAAAGTCGTACACTTTCCGCTACAATAGCAATATTCTTATGTCTGATGGTAAGTTAAAAAAAAATTACCTAAATTACTTTACAAGAAGTTTTTAACTAGCTGTTTGAACCACGTGTGCATGTACATATTTAGCCCATCCAATAAACCTTTTGCGAATTATATTTGAATAAAATCTGGTACACTTAGTTAACAGTTAGCATAACAGTTTCTTCATACTAAAGACACTGTTGCTATACCTTTTGCTTAGTTATACAAGAGTTGTCTTATGCCAATACACTGTTTTCATTGTACATGTAGAAGAAGAGCACAGAGGAACCAGTCCATTCCAGAGATGGTGGTCGCTATACAAACCTTGCCCCGAATCACGAGGTATAGCAAGTGTCTTTAGTCTGGGGAATTCAAATTGTTGTGTTTACATTTATGTGCAATCTGATAACTCAGTGTACCAGTGATTTTATTCAAATTTAACTTGCAAAAGGCTTATTGAAAAGCCCAGGTAAGAAATAAAGTCCAAAATACAGGGGGAAAAAATATTAAAGGGATTTCAGAAGCATATCTTTTAATATTATTTACAAAACCGTAAGTTGTACATGTACATTGTAGAGATTTAATGTTCAAATACACAGTACAGTGTATACACGTACATGTACATGTACACGTAGGGATGGTTTGTACAACATGCTTACATGTACGTCATGGAGATGCTTATTAGGAAAACATGAAAAGCATAAAGGAAATATACTAGCAAAACCTGACTGACCTCATTTCACAAGGTCATCTTCTGAACAGGTCAAGACCCAAGGCTATGATCCAATGGTCACCTTTGAAAAAGTAACCTCCCTTGGATCCATCCACATGCAATAAATTGTTCCAGTCCTGTGGTGGAAAAGTGGTCCAGTCAATAAGATTAGGGACAATTTTTAGGAAATTCATGGATACTATTGGCTTTATGTTCTGCTCCACCTAATCCTCTTGGAAGATATCTAAAATTTCATTAAAATCAAATTTTACATCAAAAGCCTACATATAAAAATTTTTTTCCAAAATAGAATTTTATTGTGCACTGGGATAGCTTAATCTCTGAAGTACATTGTGCACATACATGTACATGTACTTTTTGTCCGAAATGCCCCCAAATTCTTGTCCACATGTAAAGGCATAGTGTCATGTACAATTCCAGGGAAATCTTTAATCTAATTTATGTTTATGGTGGCCTTTAAGGGATAACCGGTCATGAACATATTTTGCGATTTCATGCATCATTGTGAATTTATTCATGGCCAGTCATGAATACTGTTACTTTGGTGTAATCATGGGGAGTCGAGAATTTTGTCAGTGTACACATGTTTATGGGGCACATTTAATGTCATTTTGCCTGTAAAAGTCATCCAATTAAAATAACATGGTAGTAATGTAAGTTAGTTGGTATAAATAATATCTGTGCTCTGTGTTTTATGTATGTGTAATGTACAAAGCAAAGGTTTTTCAACATGTATTGTTAGAGGATGTAATGATACATACAGTATGTATTGTGCTGCTCGTGTAAAGAGCAAATACATGTATAAAAGCATACATGTACATACATGATTACTGTACAAAAATGTAAACAAGGTCTTCCAGCTCAAAGTGCAACTGATTGTAAAAGTCTTGATGATGCGATTTGTTTGATATGATATTAAAATATAGACCTGTTGAAAGGATTGGCAATGCAATACAGTTTTTATTTACAAATACAACACTTCAAAATACATACATGTATGTATGGTGATTGGTACATGTATCTCAAACTCTCAGCCTTATTTTCCATTTTTAGTTTGCTGCATTTGTTATTTGAAGGGTATATTAGTGCATTTTTGTTTTATGCCAATGAGAATTCCAAATTCATGAGAAAAACTGATATTATCCCTGGAGGAAACCTCAATGTTACATTGATTTGTGCACAAAACAATTCTGAAATTGCCCTCTATACAACATTTAAGCTGCCTCATCACTGGACTCTCTGCAGTCTCCTGATGACGGACAGAGCATACTGTCTAAAAAATTGGGTACCATCAGTTCTTTTCAGAACCCTTCATGTACTTACCCAAAAAAGAGATACATCTATGGTCCTACCACAAACCTACATATATATAGTTTAATTCTGAAATTATTATTATTATTTGATGGCCTAGATGAAACTTATTTGGTGATTTACTGGCAAATATGTTTACTTTGCAATAAAGTAATGAGCAACCCTTCATCACAAATGTTTTCAATGAGAAAATTTTGTTTTGCAATTTAAAAAGAGAAGGCTATAAACTGAGCAGCAGCCTTACTGATTGACATCATAGCAACAGCATTCAAAATACCCAGTGCCTCTCACTACTAGCACCTCACTATTAGCACCTAGGTCCCAACAAAAAAGCCCCAGGACCCTCTTTTTCAAATATGTTTCCAGTGCTAAAACTAGCCCCTTGGCCATCCTCACATGGGACACTTTGAGAAGGGCTAAATTGGGAAATAGAATAGTGAATTTTCCCTATGCTGAAAACCCCTGCTGTCAGATTTAGTTTTTACATAGTTTCTCACCCCCAATGTTAGAAACGCAAGAAACTTAGTGAGGATCCTTTCACTTCTGAAATCACATGCGGCACCCTCATGGTACGTTGGTACTTCCCACTGTACAGGTAGATTTCCTTTTTTAAATGATAATACTCTGATCAGGACCAGTCTGTTGCCAAGTACTGGATGAATCGTAGAGCAAACGAATGGATCCCTGCAATGACAAGGCACAAGTCCGGTGGAAGTAAAAGCTGTCACTACGCTTATGCAAGCATCATTGCAAATGATCCAAAATATTGAATTCTTGAATGACTTTCTGTGGGTTAATGCACAAAGCCTTTTCTTCTTTTCTGCATGTGTATTTCCTGTTTCCAAGATTAATTTTGAGGTGCCGTGCTTGTATTTGTAGCCACTCATTGTAGCGTGATTTACAGTATAAGCATAGTCAGTTACACACACTTATGGCATTTTGCCATCAGAGCCACTGGCAGTTCACACTCATATGTAAAGCTGTCTCTGTAAGTGATTCCCATAGGTCGTAAATTTCCTTCATGTTGGTTAGGCTTGTAATGTCAACCTTAAGTGTTTTCAATTATATTTTGACTCAAAACTGTGGGAGATATTTTTTCATAAATTTGAAGCTCATCAATATGGACATAAATGGCCCTTGTAAGTTGTGCACACCCAAAAATTAGTGAAGGGTATTAAGAAATTGAGACTTTTTAAAAGAAAATTCCTGATATTCCTGATTTGAAAAGAAAATTCCTGATATTTTGCCCGAATCTTGGATATTTTCTCCAACACTTACATTTGATACAAAAATAATACATGCACATGTTCCAACTAGAGCTGTTTGTCGATGTTAGTTCCAGTTTGGATAGATGTTTTCACTCTGCCTATATTTACATGTATGATGTTAATGGATGAAAAACCTGCATACTGAAACCGCAATTTTTTTTTACTTGCTTTAACTACCATGGTCTTTTTCCAAATTTCCATTAGTAGCCCTAGCCAATGGGCCATGGCCATTTCTATTTCTGTCCCTGGAACAGTGCCCTCAATCATCCATAAATGCATGTATAATTTTAAATGTTTAGAAAAGTGCACTTTTCAATACACTGAAACCCAATAAGACATATCAAATTGTTCCTCACAAAGATGAGAAATGGGTCTGTGAAGTCTACAGAAATTCATCACTGGAACATTTAATGTTTAAAAGGGTTCTGATCTTGGCCTTGCTCCAGCATGCAGATCACAGTCCAAGTTCATTGTACCTGGGCATCAGTATACCGGGAGGAACTGTCATACTTTCATCTTTGTCACAACTGCTTTTTTTGGGGGGGGGGAGGAAGGGATTTTCACAATGTAAAAATCAGTTCTCTATTTCTCAAATTTGTCAGAGATGACAAATGGGTACTTGAAAGAGAGAGAGCAGTCCTTTTTTGAGACCTTAAAATTTTTGGATAAATATACCAGTGTGATTATTACTGGTGGGTGAGGTGGAGCAAATGTGGCACAAGCCCAATGTACTTTCTTTTTATTGTTATTTGTTCATTACATGCATATTTACTCTTTCCCCTGTTTCTCCCACTGTTAGCTGGATACTTTAAAGGGCCATGTGCACTAAATTTATCCGTTATACAGTCCTCTGTAAAAGCACCTTTGTATTCTGTTCGCTTTATTTTCAATTTTCGTTTTGGAATTTTTAAGGGCATTTCGGGTCCTTTCTAATGCACATTGCATTTATGATGCAAATTTTCACATGTACATTTATGACCAAGTGTGATGTAATTTCAGGCAGAAACATCATTTTTCCAGCCTCCAGCTATGCCAGAAATATCTACATGTATCAGAATTTTAGATACTTTTGTTTCTGGGGATAAATTCCTCTAGGCAGAGGCGCTATGTGTCCCCTGGGTGTTCAAAATCCATATTCATATCCTACATCACAGCAGTCAACAGTTGTTAAATAACACCCTCATATGTCAGCAACAGCATGGAAAATTTTCAAAAAATAAACTTGCTCAAAAGATTAAAGAAAAGGGATGTCAATTGATAAGATTCATGTCATGGTTCCTTTACAGACTTGGATATCTATGTAGATATCAGATACAATTTTTTATGACAAGGACATGTACATGTGCAGTAATTTTGACCATGGAGGAAGGACACAGAAGGAGTTTGAACTGTCTGGGCTATAACATCTGGCCAGTTAATGCTTTCTGGCGAATGTTTGCTATGCACCACCTGTTTCACATCTACAAGTATAAACCCCCTTTGTACCCCATGATCATTGCCGCAATTTTTCACTGGTAATCGGCATTGGTAAAACATTGTGTGCATGTACTACAAAGAGGAGGTTGAATATTCATGCCATCGTTGGTGCTTGGTATGATCTGACAACAACACCAAATTTAATGTTTGGCAGTTCCTTTTATTAGGCTCTGTGCTCGAGGTGTTCATGTGCAGTTATTACCTTATCCAACGCTTTCTTCTGAATGCATATTGGGAATAAATAGCCAAGTTGTTTCTAAGATTTTGTATTTTATTTGAATCCTTTTTATTACACATTTTACACCAAAAGGTATTTTATGAGATCTCATGATGTTTTTCGTGAACTTAACTGTCCTGTGGTGGTCCTGTGGTGTTGTTGGCCAGTCTTAGCCAAATTCAAACAGATACTGATGTTTTGGAGTGACAACATAACATTACAAACATTGCATGGATAATGGAAAAGTACATCAAAATCTTTTAAAAAATTATTCACGATGGCAAAAGTAGATCAAATATTGGATATTTTTTCTTTCTATTTTTTGGTCTGTATGATAAGTTGTAGTTAATTGCAAAGGAAACACCACAAATGTTGCTCCAATATTACTGGCCTTACTTGTCTGGCTAAGCTGCAGGCAGTAATCGGGCATTTCTGGAATGCTTACTATTGTTCGGGTGACGAGCGGAGATGATCATCAAGCACTTTGATTTGCCAGAGTTGTAACTCCTTCTGTCTCCTTCCTCCATGTTTTGATGAGTTGTGGTTTCTAACATTTTTGTGATACAAACAGTTTGATAACTGACTAAACTGATTTTGTTACCATTTGTTCCTTTTTTGTGTCATTAACAGAACTATATACATGTAGGTAGCAGACCATAGCAACAGAAAACAGTAATTCCTCCAGAACCACATCATTCTAAGCAGGACAACCAGGCAATTAGAAGACAAGTGCAGGTCATCAACCTGAAGGTCAAATGTCACATGTCACCATGGAGATGAGTCACAGAGGCAGTCATCTGCACAATGGTCTGTCAAGTTACTCTCATCACCATGGGGGAGTGATGGGTCACATGGGCCTGGGGTCAGCAGGTGAAAGGGTCAGCAGCAGTCACCAGCATGTGGCATGTTCACCTGCAGGTGAGCATGTGGCCATTATAAAAGGCTGCAGACTGTCATGTAAGAATTATTCGATCGTGTGTTTTGGTTTGCTTTGCTTAGCTACATCTGTGTAATGTGCACTTAAATGTACATGAAAATGTAAGTACAAAGATTTCATTTTGCTTTTCTTTGTAGGAAGCAGTAATAATTTTTTTTATTTTATGGACACTGGCTTTGTCATTAATACGTGGGGTGTGTCATTAAGTACACATACCTGTACATAAATACATAGATATAGGCGATGTTGTCATTTCATCTTGAAATGAAAGTTTGACAAAAGAATTGGATTAAATATACTGAGCTTTTTAATCAGCTTTTTGCCAAAGGAAGCGTGGCCAAATAGTTGGATTTCTAAATGGCTACTAAGTGAGACCTGATTTATACATGTATATCAAGCACCGTGATTTTGCTCTTTTTAATCTTTTATCAAAACTTCCTGAATACTTGCTTAATATTTTCATGAAAGGGCTTCAAACTTGTGGATTAACCCTAAAAGAGCCGGGTTATTTGGGTCCATCTCACAGCAGGGGAAGGGGATTCTCCCCTCCCCCCAGAATTCGGCTGCAGCTCTCTTGATTTTTGGGAAACTTGGCATGCATGTAAAGACACTCCTTATCATGACAACTGTGATGTTTGAACTCAATCAAATGTACCAGTATAGTTTTGTTGATGGAGCCATTTGAAGTTCAAGGCTGCATGTGTGCCAGCCCACATGCATTGAGCACCGCAATGGAAAAAGTATACAATTGACCTGTCTTGGAAAAATGCGCGCTGCACAAGAATGGTACGTCCGGTTTTCACAAAATTGGTGTCAAAATGACTGCAAAGAAAATCCTAAAAACATGCACTATGGCGATATTGGGAAATATGTTAGGGGGCGAATTCCAAGTCACTCCCCCATGGGTACCATAATTTTCAGAATGTAGGCCGCAGCTTATAAAAAATTTTCTTGTGTCATAAGACTTGAAATTAAGTCATTAGTGGGCCATATTTGTCATCCACAACAACCGATGGGAGCCAGCATGTTGAATGCTGAACCTGTTTCTTCACTGTTGCCTGCAATCTAATGAGCTTTGCAGATCTGGCCTAGATATATGTACAATGCATGGTCGTGGGCTGTTCAGTGCCTTGTTTCGAGGCATGTCGGCCCAGGACCCTACTGCACCTGCCTAACAACTTGATCAACCTGATTCTGTTAGGATATTCATGTATGCAACAACTGTACTGCATATTCATATGTTTCCATGGAGAGCGCCAATAGTAGCTTACGTTACATGACAGACTCATCTATTTTATATATTTGGATGTCTATATTTGATTAGTACCAGTTTCTTTCATGTCTTACATTATATCCCTTTTAATGTGATGTAAGACAAAGTACCAGTATACATAACTATTCAAGAAAAATTTATTAACTGTCTGCTTTGGTAAAAGAACCGATGCTTTTATGGTGAATCCTTTTTTAGAATAATGTACACACCTTCTTCAATTAACGAGATTGTTGTTGTTGCTACTAAATGTTCAACTGACCTTTTTATACACCAATCAAATTGCCTCTATAAATAAATATTCATATAATCAGGATTCTTAGCCAATCAGAGTGCTCCGTCCAATTTTGGTAGCAAGCCCTGTATGTTGTGCACAAATGGACTTGCAGATTGTTTAATTAGATAATTGGTCGCTGCTGGACATGCATATTGGGGAGCGAGGTTGCACTGACCATTCCCGTATGTTATTAAGCTGCATGCCGAACTGAACCGTGTATGCTCCATGTACATTGCAAGGAAGGTGGACTAAACCTGGCCAATTACCGACTTGATTTGAAGTCCACTGTGGCTCATACTCCCGGAGGCTTATAGAGCAACATTTGAAGAATGAAATCAGTCACAGAAGCCCAGGTATGTTTCCCTCTTCAACTTAGTTTTGCTTATCGTTCAAGGTCACACACTTGAACGCCAATGAGCTTGTTGTGATAAAAATAGATGTCTAATGGATTATTTTTTTAGTCAATGATCTTATGTAATTGTCATAACCCCCCAAATGGTCATTCCCAATTTTTGTTGTATGGCTGAAGGCAAGTCTAGCCCTCATGATGACTTTGCCCCAATTTCATTTTAATACCCCCCCCTGGTTTAACTTGTGTCAGGCATGACTCTTAATTTCTAATTCCCAAAAGAAAATTTAAGAGTATGTGGAAGGGATTTACCTGAGCTTGAGTGGTAGGTTAGCTTTAGTCGTAACGTGGCATTCCTTTCCTGATTTTGGCGAGAACAAGTACTCTTCGCCTTCATGTACAATGTATGGAGGGAATTACCACTTCATCATATTAACTGACCAGCAGCACAACCTATCATCTCCCATGTAGGTAGGCTCCACTATTACCAATCATGTAATTAGTCAACAGAATTGGGAAATATTTCTCAACAACAGAAATAATTTCTCAATGTTCGTTCCCCGGGACTGATCAATTCAACTAAACAACAAACTTATCAATCCTGTAACAAAAAATAAATTCAACTCCTATTATTAGGGCAAGAAACTGGTGTACGGCTGGCAGTAGCCCAGTATAGCAGAACAAGGTCAAATTACTTTCTGGTGTGCATAATTACTAAAAATACTACAATGTATATAAAAAAATCAAACTTGAACCCTAGCTGGCCTGGTCTGGACCAGTGCCTCAACCAACTGTTCAATCATTCCCCATGGAATACGATTTATGGTTGGAATGTGCAAAGAGAACTGGTACTGCTAGACTTTGTGTATGTGGGTCAAGTTGCTAAAATGGCAATGCTGTACTAATTGAATAATAAATACACACTACTTGTATGTTTAACAGTGTCTTGGCTAATCGTATAACTATGTATGTTTAAAGTATATGAAGTTGCTGTAGCTTAATGGTTAAAACAGTATTTCACAGGCCAACTCAAAAGTGAATGGTTTACCATAACCCTAATAACTTGATTGGTGTAAATAATTATAGGCATATATACTATCAATTTGTAGTTAACGTAATAAGGAAAGGAATCACTAATTTAACGGAATAAAAGAACACATCAACACTACATTATTTTACAAGCAAAGAAGCTATATAGAATAAGTTATAATATGTCCAGTGACCATATAACGCAAAATCATTATCTGTCTGCAACTTGAAATTAAGGACTATGTAAGGTTGGACATGTGTCTGCATTACTTTATTTTCAAATTTAGACGGAAACCCTTAACAGCTAAACTACACTTCATTATATATGAATCAAGTTGTTCAATACTTGTTGTCATCTCATAAACTTTGTTAACCTCCATCATGGAAGTCAAACGAGTGTGGATGTATTTGATAAAAGGACACTAATAATCTTACTTAGCACGCTAAAATTCTATCATGACTTCATACAATAAAGTCACTGATCAATGGAAGAATGAAGTAAATGACAGGAATAATAGAACACAATTCACACAGTGAAACCTTATAACTGACCATCATCATGGCAATTATGTAAAAAGAGAACACATTTCTAAATTTCCAACGAATGACATATTATAAAAACCATGAGAAATTCTAAACTAGTATACTAAGCTTAATTGACTATAGTAGGATTGGTTTATGATTACAATTGTAGCAAACATGATTCCTTTCATGACTTTGGTGAGAACAACGACTGTTAGCCTATGGAAGGAATCGCAGCTTCACCATATTAACTGACCAGCACAACCTACCATCTGTTATGCAGGTTGTCCTGACACTGACGTATACATCCAAACGGCCACTTCCATATCCAGTTCCATCACCTCCCCTGCTGACCAAAACATCAGAAGAACTGCCTCCTTGGGGGAACTGTTCTTGAATCAGCAGTTCGTGGGACTATTTCCATATTTCTGTTTGCACAAGATCGTCCGCGTGGGATTTGGATCGAATCTGCATTCGGAAGAAACGTCCTGGTAACACAAATTTTATACTGTATAATGGATATCTTACTATTGTATTAATTATCACCCATTAGTTGTTGTTAAATCTTTTTAATCGTTGATTTTATTGTATGAGTCAACCGAATTAAATGTTGATATGTAAATTCTACCCAAACCAATTGTTTTATATTTTTTTAAATGATATTTTCTCGAACCAGTTTGGAGTATTTGGGGATTTCCTTGAATGGATAGACCCCACAACATAATCAAATATGCCTTTTTCGAGCAGAAAAATTTGCTTATTTCCTCACTTCCTGTGAAACAAATCAATGTATTCTTGCAACCAGGGTTTTCACAAGAATGTGAAACACACTGTTATGAAGCCAGCATTGAACTAAAGGTCATCCTGATGGTCATTAACTTAGAATGGTTTTTAAAGCCAGATTCACGAACTTAAGAATCTGGTTCACTGTGGTTTTATTCAGTCACAGTGATTTATTGTGTAACCGAAAGTCCTGTTGATAGTTGAATAGTGTAGAGTTTAGTAGGGTTTAATGGTGTTGATAAAAATCAGTTTGTGATATATCAAGGATCAATACTGGCTTCTTATGATGTGCTGCATAAAATGGCTCTATATCACTTTTAAAAACTGTTCTTCTGTTGGTTTCATCATGTGTGTCATTACTAACGTCCATTGCAAATATATGCAAGGGGTGTATGTTCAGAAAAAGAACAAGAAATATTATCAACGGTTTACGTTGCACCCCGTGTTGGCAACTGGCAGTGTGGCATCTCCATGTGAGACTACGGCATGCACAATTATCGAACACTGGCTACAGTTTTTCACCACTGACTCTTTTGATCAAAATTCAAAGCTGTAGTCTCAGGAGACAGAACCGGATAATGGATACCCCTGTTATGTGCCACCCCATAATACCCTGTGTATTAATTAAACTGATACAGAGTGCTGGGTGAATGTATGTTAGCCATGCCTCAGCCCCGGGCCACAAGTGTAGGCAGCACTCTGGGCCAGGTAGTCATGTTTTCATTGGTTGCCATTCATATTTGCTCTATTCATGTGCTGGAAATAAACGAAATCAGTCCAGAGGGCCTGAATAGACTAGCAAATGTACCATGAGTGCCGTTTACACCCGACAAATCGACTAGTTGTCCCTTTTATTGTGTAATCCATGTTTATTTCACAGGTCAGTTGGTGACCATTGACATGGAAGTGCCTTTTGACTTTAGAATATGGAGACTTTACAGACTGAAACCACAGGGGAGCATGGAAAGGGCACAAAAGAGGGTGCTGCACTGTGTAAAACACTTACTCCATTTGTGAATTAGCAGCGTGCCATTTGATAATGGACAGGGGTAGTTGTTCTCAGACTGAAATAAGTCACCGCGCATACACACTTCACTTTGTCTTCTGGCCACAGCTTTGTTGTATTTCCAAGAACTCTTCCGAATATTGCCAGATACCAGAATTTTTTGGAGCAAACTGGCAACAAAATTGCATTTTCATCAGGCACACCAGACCCAGCCATGAAATGGGGCACACCAGGCCCACCCTAAACACGGCCCATTAGACTGTGTTAATATTCAGGGCACACCAGACCCTGCTACAAGTATGGCTAACCAGACCATCATGCATGTAATTAGGGCACACCAGGCCCACCATAAATATGGCACACCTGGCCGTCAAAGTCAGGCCACACACCTGGCCCACCATTATACAACTCTAAACATGGCACTGTAGCCCATGTTAATGTAACAATTATAACACACTTGGCTCACCCATATATGCTGCATAACAATTGGGCACACCAGACCCTGAAATCACTAAAAGCCAACAGTGGTATTAACACCAATCAATTAATTAGTAACTCTGTAGTGAAAACTCTAAATCTGAATTACTAAATCTGCAGGTAACCAATGTTCCCCCATTGAAGACTTATGGGAGGAATGGCCCATGGTGAACATCTATGTAGCCATTCGAGTGCCTGTCACAAAACATTGAAATTACAGCATAGTGCCTCTATTGTATGCTCTAGCAGCTGTAACTGGTCAAATAACTTATTGGCCATTATAATAGATTATTTCTTGACTGTGTCTGTCAAAATTCCTACCAAAAACTGCTTCAAAATGCCAAGCTGACTCTAGATCAGGATACAAAACCCCATCTGAACTGCTGGGGGAAGAAATGGTTCTTGATGTACATCTGAGAAACACACAGTGACATGTTTTTACTTAACACAAGGTGTAGATGGGGCAGAGGTGGGTAAACAAAAGTTTGGAAGTTGCACTGTCTATTAGATCTTTATCCTATAAAGGCTGTGACAAAACTGACCTTAAATTACATTCCCAAAATCCATCAAGCCATGCCCCCATTAAGAAGATGTCCCATTGGTTAAAAGTTTTGTCACAGAAGTTCCCTTATTGGTCTAAATTCTCTAATGTGATTGGCTGACACATTATGCTAATCATTCAGTGGATCCTTTGTAGAATTCTGTGTTTTTTACAAATTTTACAAAGACATTTAAACCAAGATGCTTCCTTCCAATTCCACTCATACATGTACCTGCAGATAAGGAAAGCTGGTAAAACACTACCTAATAGTTCAAGTACCATGGTACTATGGTTAAGCATAGGATAAATTTCTCAGTTATTCTTGTCCAAATTTGCAGTAAAATTGGATCAATTAGCTCGTCAGCTTCACAGAGCCATGCTTACACACAGTATTGCTTGCAAACTGTTACAACACAGGAGAGATACACACATTTGTACCAGAAACCAATACCAAAACCTTCTGTGAAGTACATGTATATGTATGTAATGTACTTTTCACCACTCTGCCTACAGCACTGGCAACGCACAATGAATATTCATCACAATGTTGCCCAAAAGCAGCTGATTGGCTGCCAGCAACAGTACAGGATCCGTTGTTGACACAGAATTGCTTGGGTGTAGTCCACTAATTCAGGCCCCATTGAAAACAGTGTAAAATCAGCATTGTTCGTGGCCATTAATATGCGTACCAACATCCCTGAGGCATCTGAAACACTTTAAATTATTGTATGGTCCATAACCTTTCACTTTCTTTTCAATTTTCCCTCAAAACAAAATTACCCCTCAAAAAGTGATTTTTCCAAAGTCTGCTTGCAGCCAATTTTCAAGTGACAACCCTCAACTTTCTAGAGCACTTAGGACCATTTTTCAACTGTATTTTTCAGCCATTCTGCTCTCAGATGAAAGCCCAAAGACCCAGGGAGTTGATTCTGGCAAAGATTTACACAATTTCACCATTTTGGGGGCCATACAATGTCCTTTTTCAAAAGATACTGTGGGGGGCACTTTTAATGCTAATAAGCTGGCCAGAAATTCTTGATTGAATTAGTGGACTGCACTCTTATGGCATTCTGTGCAGTAAATATACAGTACATGCACACCCATGCATTACTTATACATGTACTGAGTATGCATAACCTGTGCATGCACAAATGTTCTTCTGTTGTGCCGTGGTTTTAGCCCTTGTTGGCCTATCTTAACATTAATATAAACATTCAAACAACATATTGTTGCATCTCATTGATGAAATTATCTGTGACAAACCTATTGAACACTTATATGGAATACTTTGAACAAAGCATTTGATCATTTAATGATAAAATGTCAGGTATCTAGATAACTGCTGCAGATTAATAGTTGGTGCCTCTTCACTAGTTCACACAATAAGACCAATGAGCTGGATGTGAATGAATAAATCAGAAGATTTATTCAGAATCAGAAGACGTGGTGACAGAAAAGAGACAGATCGTAAAAGAGAGCCACTACAACCCTATTTGTGTGGCTAGCCCCTACCATACCTCATTCCTCAGGGTCTGATAACCATAAAATTGTTTTATTGCATAGTCAAGTTCCTCAATGTTTTGCAAAAACATCAAGGTATTCCTCCTTATAGTCACATTTGTTAATATTGTGGATCCCCACATTTTAAAAAAGGTAACTGAATGGCATACAGGGTTAGAATTTTATGGGTCCAAAACTTCCAGATTCAAAGTGGTAATCAATTTCTTGTTGCAGAATCTAAAAATGTTCGCGATAATTAACTGTCACACAACTTTTTAGTTTTACTTTTATCAGAAAAGAATAAATGGGCCTTCAAAGATGCTACCCAAACAGATGAGCAGATCTGCATAGCACTTGAACCTTTAGAGGTTATAACATGAAAACCATTATGTCATGGTACTTCAGAAGTTTCTGGGGCAATCTGAAATTGGTCACATGGGAGGTGCCCAGGTTTTGTATATATTTTGGCACAAAATTATCCCATATTAGAAGTGCATTTCACACCTTGCGCAAACCACGGTTCGTGGTATTAAGACCAACTTTCCCAAGCCCAGGCACTCCATGAAAAATAAATCACACACATAGTGAATTTTATAAGTGCAGTAGTAAGAATAATTTCCTAGGTGACATGTGCCATTAGAACATTAAATATGCATGTCACCGAATTAAATTATATGTTTCATTGCACAAATGTGGATGGAACATTCATTAATTGATTGATAAAATGGCTCAAATCCTTTCTGTACAAGAGCCAGTTACTTTCTTATTTTAGCATAAATTGTGACACAAAGTTTTCTTGCCTGGCCTGCGCAGGTGATGCAATGTTCTTTGCTGCATTATGAGCCTTGAATGTTCATACATGTACCCTTCATGCATGTGTAGTACATTATGCGTCGGGGGGGGGATGTTAACTTTAATTACGAATTTTGCCCTTCCACGGCACTATATTCTCAGCTGCTACATCTGACTCGGATCGGCCAGCTAACCCCAGCAAGTTCACTGATCATGTGATTAAAACTTCTCCACTAGTAAGGAGGAGGCTATGGGTTTGAATCCCACTAGTGACATGTGGTGCACCCTACATTCCGCATGTCAATAAAACATGGACACACAGCAAGTACATGTTTGAAGAAAAAGGACACACAAGTACATGAAGTGGCTCTAGGAACATTCTGGAGTAGACAGGCCCAGAAAAGTTTCATGAGTAGCCAGAAATTGCAGTGAATTTTCTCACATAAAATTTGTGATATGCAACTTTCCTTGCATGATCACAATACACATGTGCAGACTCATTATCATCATTGCTAAAGACAAACTTGCAGCAAACAAATTCATGGTACAATGGATTTCCGTACAACTTGTAAACTGTAGTGTGAACTGTAGAGTACAGTATATTGTCTCAAACAGGTGCATATCTTCTGCTTAACTAAACATTTACTGGAATTTAGCTACCAGTGCCGGGCTCACAGTCACATTTTTCTTCTTTCGAAGGGGCTGTCAGCAAGGAATTGTTGTTGTTTGGAGCGCAATGAACAGCGTCCTCTATTGTTGAGATATTTAAGGTATACTGTACGTAGTTGCTGCTGTGCTCAGTGTCATTGCATTTGCTTGAATGTCATCGACTTCGTGGTTATTGTGTGGACTTTGTGTGTGAAGGTTGTTGTAATTTGAGGGTTATAACAAAGCTTAGGTGGAATTGAAACTGAATAGAAGTTGAAAGAATTTGCTTTTTGTCAGGGGTAATGTCGATTGTCGATCCAAATGAATGCTGGACGCTGAAGAGAGATTTTTTGCACCAGTTGTCATGTAAACAAGCCGAATGATGACATTTCCAAATGGTCATGTTTATTTCGAACTCAATGTTGTGTCAGCACCTGGAATAATGGATGAGAGAGTTTTTAAAAACCACTTAGCGATTGGCCAAATAAGATATTTGATTTGGAACTCGGTTCTTTGATTGTGAAATCTTTTAGCACATTTTGTGAGGTTTTATTTCATTAGAAATGTTGATTAAAACTTTGGTAAAAACGTCTGAGAAATAAATACTGAAAATTAAAAAGGATGTTTTTCTATGCAGATAACATCATGATAGAACATAAAGATGGAGCTTCAAGTACCTCCATGGACAGAAACAAGGTCTATTTCAACTTGAACTGTGAAATGATTGAAAATACTTGAAAAGAAAATGGGTTAAACAAAGAGGCCAATTTCATCATTTTCAGCAAAATGCATACATATGGGTAATCCCATACCCTGACCTTGCAGGTTCAGTATGCACCGAGGGAACAGTCGCCCAACAAATATGGCTTCTTTAGGAAGCATTGAAAAGCATGTTTGAATGGGAAAGAGCGAGGTCACTGGGAAACTGCAACTTGTTCAATTTTTTAGATTGTTTCATACTTTTAATCACAAAAATTCTTAGCAAAAGAGGTACCCAGACCAAGTGAGGAACTTTCTTTATTGAAATAATACCTTTCAAATAAAAAAAAAAGTCACTGTCATTTTATTTAAAAAATTCAAGAAATTCAAAGAACATTAAGTGAAAGTAAATGAAGTCACATGATTTCTTTTCATCGTTTCCCCCTTCTTTCCTGTTATGTTGCAATGAAATACAAATGCATAATGATCTCACTTCCAAACTGAGGTGATCATTTCTTTAAAATGATCCTAGAATTTTTTGAAAACAGCGGTAGCCACGGGTGCATGCTTTTTCCAGAAATTTTAAGTAACTGTCAATAGAGGGCACCGTCATTCATTGAGAATAATAATGCGCTTTTGCCCGTGCATCCATTGCAAAAACATCTTTCTGTAGCCAAATTGAAAACCCTTGAGGACTCTAAATAAGTTCTAAAGACTTGCAAGTTGTTGTAATTGTTATAGTTGATGTGAGTGAAATAGTTTGATAGTATTCACTGATGTCTGGATCAGGTAGGGTTTTAAACCACTTTAAAATGTTATGTCAACTCTGTTTTTCAGGTTTTTGAAGGACCACTGTTGTATTACTTGCGAGATGATGGGAAAACTGTCGGAAAAATGATTTAATAATACTGCCAACTTCTGTCTAAAAATATACAATAATAATTTTTAACATTTTTGTAAACTGTCTTGCCTATTTTGTAACTTTTTGCATTTTGTAAAAAGTACAGTTGTTTACATTAAAGAATTGGCCCTAGAGAGCAGTTAAGATGAAACATGCTTGTCCACTTGCTGCCGGGTGGAATTTGAAGTTGCATGACATAAAACGGGGGGATTTTCAAGAGTTTCTGTTTTCAAAATTCTTCAAAAAATCATAACTTCATTTACTGGATGTTTACAGCCACACGAATGACTGTCTGGTGACTACTCTAATCTGACAGACAACATCTATTGATGCTCGAGTATTTCAGCCAGGCCTGCCGCCTTGTAAAAAAGAGCCCAAATTATGTAGTGCTATGTAATTTTCTTTTGTTCCCAAAACTGGCACAGTGCGCTGCTGACGTCTTTTTAATAGGGCATCACTGGAGCGCTGGCGCACTTTTGTCCCCAGTGGTAATCCGCTCACGCTGAATGCCACAAACAGTGGTGTAATCTTTCAAAACGATGATGGATTTCCTCCGCTACTGACAACTGAAGAAATGTTGGCAATTCCCAGCAGCTCAGTCTTTTGTTCCAAGTACAGTCTTTTGTTACAAGGCCCAGCTATTTTTTCCGGCTTCGGGCTCCCCAGCTTCGTGTATAAAGCCTACATGTATTTCCCGAAACAAAAGAGATGATGTAAAATACCAGACCATACAATGGTGGGGCAACATATAGCACAGACCTGTGATCCCTCCTCCAACCGCCCTCGGATCTACAATAACAGGAATGGAAAATAAATCAGTACTCCCAACGTGGATGACAATGGTATTAGAGACCTGAAACTGTTTAAGCTCTGCGCTGACAGAGGGGATCCTTGATAAGGTCTTAAATCCCTGCATGCCTCGCCAGGTGAGGAGAACAGATGCAGGATCTGCAAAGCATACTCCCAGCGCAGATGACAGCAGTGTCGCCAATCACCTAGGAATTAGGGGGCCTGCAGAATAAAGCATAAACAAGGACAGAGTAAGAAATGAGAATTCAAAGCCAGGGTTTGTAGGCAAAACGTACATGTAGGTGGAACACCAATTACTAGGGAGCTTACAGCTGGGCTGTGCATGCAGAGGAAGGGAGGAGTTTATCTTGCATAATGTATAAATTCACTGCCGGGGAGGTCCAGCGGCCCAATATCTGGATCCTTGGGATTAGGGTCCCATTTAGGGTGGCACAGGTCCCAGCCCAATATGGAAGCTGTGAGGAGTGAAGCCCTGAGGGGCAGCCCTAGCCTCTCCGAGGATTTGCGCAGCATTTGTCTGAATTGGAATGTAGTTAAAGGGGATGAAAGGCAGGCCTGGAAGCAGGGGATGGAAGCAAATGTAATTAGAGACCAGGGCCACAGTGCATGTGGGAGAGCTGAGATGCCTACACATTATCCCTTTCGTCAGTATTGGAGTACCTTAGTCTCGTGACCAGTATAAAATGGTCCCCACCCTCAAACCAGATATCACAAAAATTGAAGATCAGGCCACGTCCGCTGGACTTGCTAGGGGCTTCAACTTCACCAGCACAGAAAAACCAAAAAAATGAAAGTGAAAATACAGCACAGAACATTGCCGCCTTGATGTCGGATTAGGCAATAATGTGCAGTATGTTGCAAGGGCATAGGCTGGGGGTGGGGGGTAGATGCTGTACCCCCTCCTCCTGAGCCAAACCAGCCTACGCCCTGTGTTGCATATTCACGCAAGAAGCTCGGGTGTGATGGGGTATCTTGTGTCGCAGTAGCGGTCTTGGTGGCAGCAACCCTCCCTCATTTTTCAAATGAAAAAATTGTCTGTGGGGTCAGGCCAATTGTTAAGTTTGTGCATGTAAGCAGTAATAGTAGGTATGTACATACCAATTGTAGAGAGGGAGAGATGGGCAATTAATGCAGCCACATGTATGTGGCCACTTGGAGCCGGCCAGAGATGGGGATCCAGCGTGACGCCGGAAGTGGATGAACTGATCTACACCCTTGCTATAAGTTTCCCGAGTACCTCTAGCAAAGGAACCCCCAGGAGTTGAAGGGTTTCTGCATTTATAACTTCCTAAGAAATGGCGTGAATTCCAGCCCATTTTCGCTGCTGAGGGCACAACTCCCTGAAATCAGGAGAACGCATTACAGACATTATAGATACCCAGAATGTGTTTAGCCCTGATGCTGACATTGTGTTTGAAGCATTGCAGGATGAAGAAATGGGCCAGTTTCATGATTTTTTCGCAATTTGATTACTGTTTGATGATAACAGTAACCACAGCCTTATTGCCTGACCAAAGTAGTATCCTTTTCCTAGCAAGCAATTTGCCCCATAGCAGACAGCCACAACAACTGGAAAGAATTCCAACCAAGCAATGCAGTCATCAAGCTACTCCATCAAGAAGCAACGCTGGTCTACATCAACGTAAAGCTCATCAGAGAGTCCAAGCTTCAGCGATGCCAGAGATGACAAGTACAGGGTATGCTGGACAAGATTTTCAGACTATGGTACCACTGCCAAATGGGAAAGCTGAAAACCTCTGCCTTGCTATCAGTGTGCAATACCTCACCAGGCCAGTAATTTAAAAACCCAATCCGCTCTTCTCAGTGCCACACATATTCAGAAAAGATTTTTGTATTAAGTTGGCAAAGAAAAGATCCCCACTCATTAAATAAAAAAAAATGATATGTCTCAATTGGCTCTTGTCAGAGACAAACGCTTGAAAAGAAAAGAGATATCGTGTATTAAGTAGGCAAACCATGAAAAAAAAGTCTCTTTAGTAAAACAAAATGACAACAAAATCCAAAAAAGATAAGATATTGTGGCGGTCGTGCCAACACAATCCCCAGGTCGTCCTCGGCCGACGTCAGCGAGTGGTCTAATCTGAGGTGGCTAAGGGAGCAGGGCCGTTTTGGGGCATTCTACCACCAGGTGCAGCAGGAGAGCAACACATGGGCGCACTGAGGTAGGGGACAGATTGGGACACAGGGGCACCACAGACACAAATTGACACGTCTGCCGAAGTTGACTGTGACTTTATTGAACTCGAACCTCTCAAGGCGCTACAAGTGATACGACCTCCACTGGCCCTGGCAATCCCCTAGACAGGTTTTGATCTACGGGCACAACTTGTTTTACATCCACCAAATTCCCCATAAGCCTACCGCCCCCTGGATGGAGTTCCCCCATATAAACTCGTCCCCAGATGAACTGTACTAACTGTAACTACAGACTTAGGGTGCCCCGGGAAGTGTCTTACTTACGGACACAGCCGAGTACTTCTCCAAGGTGAGAGCAGACGAGAGCTGCACTGCAAACTGGTACAGCGCTGGAACTGCTGTGGCACTGAATGAGAAGGAACTGACAAACTTGGCGCATGATCACACTTGTAAAGTGCAGGCTGCCAGCATGGCGCCAACATCTAGCGCGGCATGTCAGCCCTGGCTGACGTATGGGTACCTGTCCCCTACTGTGGCAACACCCAGCGACCACTCAGCAAATTGCTATTGCATTACAATATTATTTATTACACTCTCACTGAAGCTTCCATAACAAGTTTATTTTATTTAAAAATCAGTGCTCTCAATTTAATGTTGATTTTGTCTTGCTTGCCGTGCTGTTAATCGTGTTATTGGTTCTTTGGATCTCTGTTTTTGGACAAATGCAAACAATATTTTGTTAGCAAATTTGACATGAAATTTCAATGGCAAATACTATAAAGATGGGAGAGGTTATGACTTGACTCAGGTGTGAGATTACACAGGTACGAGTTGACCCAGACACAAGTTGACTCGGGTGCGGTTGACTCCAGTATGAGATGACCCGAATTCCAAGGGACCCCTGAATGCAAAGTCAGAGGTGGAAAAGGTGAACTTTTTGAGGACATATCAGTGAAACTGGGTGAGAAATTTATGAAACCTTCACTTGAGCTCTCGGAGGTGGCAACACCCCAGCCAAAAATGACATACTCGGCAGTGTTATGCTAAATATGAGGCCTATGTAGCACAAAGAAAGAACCAGATCCACGTTGCAGTTAACTTTCACTGTTGTGACTAGAGAGAAGGTGAACGTTTTCCACTTTCCTGACCGATCTGCAAATATTGGTCGAGGACTGCAGTTGTATTGACAAAGACCACATGCTACGTGATGCAGTATTATGCAGTGCCCTGTATTCTAGAAGATAACCACAAGTTTGGAAGAAAAACGTGTGTAAGTGAAGTGTAAAAAGTAAGATCCGATATTCGCCCTCTGCTGTCCACACCAATAGCTGGTTTCCTCCCATTTTTATGTGCAACAAGTGCAGCTCTGGTGTTGATTACCAACTAAAATGTTAATGTACTTATGTTAAGTGTGTGCATGTGGATCTCATCACGGCGTGCGGGGCCGGGGACGTGTCGCTCCGAATCGACATGACTGGTGGAAATTCCGCTTCCTCCGTTATTACATTTTATAAGTATTCTTTATTACAAGTCATTACGCATTAAACTGTATCTCACTTTCATAAACAAACTTTTTAAAACCAAATTCATGTAACAAAACGATACTATGTGCCTTTAAACCGAAGTTATGCATACGGTCGATTGGTGATACATATGTCGAACAGGATGGCAGTTTTCGCATAAGACGAGGTCCGGATAATACAAGCTAATTTTGTAAGTCCCAAGGCCCTCATATTAACGAGAGTCTACTGTGCATCACTCTGCAGCTGTTTGCTATCAGCGCCATTGGACTAACTAAGTTGAGGAGGAATACACATCTGAGAATAGTACCCCGTCTGATGAAGACGTTGCACACCTTATCAGTTCAGTGGGAGACCACACGAGTAGTGAGTGGTAAGTGTAGCTGCTCAGCCCTTCGTGTGCAAATAAACACAGCAGCTGTTCAGAGCATATTGCCGTACCACATTTTCAGAGCCATATGCCCTAACCAGCAGCTGCAGCCGACAGCAGAATTTTGAGTCATTCTCCAACCATCCCTTGCAGATAGAAGGATGCATGACCCTGACAGTTGAGTACAAGGACACGTCCATTCCCGTTCTGTTCTGTGTTGTCCAGGCCAGTCAGAGGCTACCACTTCTTTCCGGAGCAACCAGTCAACAGCTGAGTCTCATACAGCAAATCTACAACATAGATTGCTATCCAGAGCAATAGAAGACAACAGGCACACTCCCCGGGATGTATTCTTTCAAGATTGACCCCAGAGTCAAACCAGTTGTTCATTCCTCAAGGAAACAACCTCTGGCACTGATTTCAGAATCATCAAAACGCTTGAAGAGATGAACAAGACGGTCACATCACCAAAGTTAAAGAGTTGGAGTGGAATTGACACTCCACTACAAGAGCTCACAAGGGAGGAAGTCGAGTTCCATTGGGATAAATCTCAGGAAAAGAGCCTCACTCAGTTATGACAGCTGTGCAGCAGCACACAAGTCCTCACCTACAATGACGTGCAGAAAGACATAGCCATACAGTGTGATGCTAGCAGCTTTGTCCTCGGAGGTGTTCTACTTCAAGGTGACAGACCTATTGCATACACATCCAGAGCTTTGACTGAAACTGAAATGTGCTATGTTTAAATTGAGAAGATGCTAGCCAACATTCACAGCTGTTTGAAGTTCCACCACCAAATATTCGGCAAACCGGTGATGATGGAAACTGACCACAACCATTACAGGCCATATACAGCAAACTCCTCTCGGCACCTATGAGGTTACATGCTAATGAAATTCCAACTGTAAGACCTAACGATGAAATACAAATAAGTACAGAAAAACCTGTTGGTGACACACTAAGCCAAGCAAACTTACCTGACTCCGAGCCAGACATACTGTAAAGCCCATAGCAACCATGACCAACTTCATTGCCATGTTACCAGCATGCTACTCCCAGTTCCAGACACAAACCACTGAAGAACTTAATGAGCTTCACGCCAAGATATTAAAGGGATGGCCAGACACGAAGCACAAAGTCCCTTTCACCATCCATGAATATTGGAGCTCTGGATATGAACTATCTGCAGCTGATGGCATTATCTACTGAGGAATGCATATCTTCATCCCACCGACCATGAGACCAGACATGATGGCACAAATTCATGCCTAACACCTTGGCATCATCAACAGAGCTGCCAATTCTCCTGGATTTTGCAGAAGACTCCCAGAAAATCAGTTGTTCTTCTGCCTCTCGGCACATGTTAGAAATCTCCTGGATTGTCAATTTTTGTGTGCTATTTTAACTTACATGTACCTGTCTTGTTTAGTTGCCACAGTCTGAGTTGTAATAAAAGTTAGCATGAAAATAATTTGTTGTGAATGTGTCTCCACTTTTTTAACTGAAAGTTATGTGTGAGTGCATTATCATAAAAGGAACAGTCCGTGGCGGTGTGCAGCCATACAAATACACACACATTCGAAATTGCACCCATGGGAACAAGGCTAGTCACAGAGGCAGACTCATCGTGTGGTCCAAAATGGGCATAAAAACATGACAAATGTTAAGAAACATCTGCAGAGGTACAGAGAGGAATACAGCAAAGAGTGGCCTTACATACGGAAAGGAGAAATCTTTTGCATTTTGTGTTTATGTAGTTAATGATAGTAATAAGGAACATTTATATTGCGCAGATACTATACAAATATACTCAACTGTGCATAACAATACACATCACTAGCAGAGATGAAAATCAGGTGTTGGAAAAAGCTTCATGAAAGAGATGAGGTTTCAGAACAATCTTGAATGTGTCGACAGATTTAGCATTTCTTACATGAAAGGGCAGTTTGTTCCAAAGCCTAGGAGCAGCACAAATATATGCACGGTCTCCAATAGCTGCCTTAGTTCTAAGATAGGGATCACTAAAGATCAACCTGTCCTGTGAGCTATGAAGACTGTACCTATGTGACTGGTGCAAAGCCATGCAAAGCCTTAAATGTTATCAAAAGTGTTTCAAATGCAGTTCTCTGTTGAATAGGCAACCAATGTAATTTAACCAACAAAGGGGAAATGTGGCAGTATTTAGCAGAGTTACACACAAGTCTGGCACAAGCATTCTGCACCTTTTGTAGCTTTGATATCTGAGAATCGGAAAGTCCATATAATAAACAATTACAATAGTCAACCTTAACAACACTTAATGAATGCTCGAACCAAGGTTTCAGCACAAGTCTGGCTTAAGTATTTCCGAATGTGACGTAGGTTATACAGATGGTAAAATGCACCCCTACAGATATTAGTTATGTGTCGATCCATATTAAGGTGGGAATCAAACTGCACACCCAGGTTTTTCATAGCTGTGGATGGCTGAACTTCAGCAGTTCCAACTGTTATGCTGTCAATGTTTATCTCAGCAAGCTGCTTGGGTGTTTCAACCAGCTAAAACTCTGTTATATTATCACTGAGCATCAGTTCGTTACTAAGCATCCATGAGTGAATGTGAACAATACATTGTTGTAGTGTGGATAGACCTAGGGTCTGTTGATCAGTAGCCGGGTTGAAGGAAATGTAAAGTTGTGTGTCATCGGCATAACAGTGACAAGAGAGTTGAGGAATAGTGTCTCTTAATCATGTGTATCAGGTTACTTGTGTAGAGTAAAAAGAAGAGGACCCAACCAGGAACCCTGTGGGACACCAGATGAAATACCAAATTTTCTGGAAATTACGTCACCTATGACTGTTTGTTGCTGTCTGCCACTAAGATAAGACTCAATCCGGTGTAGGACAGTTCCGCCCATACCAAAGTGGGTTTGCAGTGTATGCAATAAAATGTTATGATCGAGAGTGTCAAAAGCGGCACTTAAATCTAAAAGGACTAGCAAATTCACCTTTTGCTGGTCCATAGCCATGAGGAGATCACTCTTGATTCTCAGCAGTGCAGTTTCCGTGCTATAAAAGCGTCTGTATGCAGACTGAGTGGCAGGTAGCAACAGATTAGAATAAAGGTGTTGAGAGATTTGTTCTGCAGCAGCACTTTCAACAAGTTTAGAAATGTACTGTACATTGCTGACGGGCCTGAAATTAACAAAGTTCAGCTCAAGTCCTGGTTTCTTGAGCAGAGGACGAACTGCAGCCACTTTCCAGTTGGATGAAAACTCACCATTATCTAGAGGCAAATCATTTTTGTGAGAACAGGTATCAGGGTGTCTGTGCACTCTAAAACAAGCCTTGTTGGAACAGGATAGGGAAGACATGATTTTTTGCTTGATTTTAAATCAAGCTTTTTTACATCACATTCAGACAATGGTTTGAATTCTGTGTAGGCTCTCAGTATTGAACCCCCCTTGTGTAGCTGCATATGTGTCCTTGTCAACTGGAGTCAATTCAATAGTTGCATGAATATTGACAATTTTGTCTTAAAAACTTGCCAAGGTCATCAAAAAAATTAAATTTGACCAAGTTAGAAGGCAAGTCAAAATGCTGTTTTGACATGTTCAACAACTATTTTGTAACATTAAACAATTTCTTTTGATCATTGCCATTATCGTGTATTATGTTTGAATAATACATGCAGCGAGCATTGTTCATCACAAAGATTGTTTTGTTACGAGCCAGTTTATACCTTTCATGATCACAAGGCAACTTTGTTTGGACCCACCGTTTTTCTGCTTTTCTCCTTTCTCTCTTTTCTTTCCTGCTTTCATCAGTAATAGTTGTGATATATTCCAATATATTCTGACACATTGGTTCAGACAAACACCATTGCCAAAGGATTGGCCACATGAGGCATTGGTGAATACTTGTGATCAGTGGATGATGATGAAAACAGTGTCAGAGGAGAGAGGTACATTGCGGCATGTTTATTTGAGCACAATTTACCGATAGTCTCATCCCACCACGTCAGCCCTCTATTTTGGCAAATGTTTCCCCATTCAAACATAGATGAAAAATATAGCTGTGCTCGTTCGAAAACGGTGGCAATCGTAAATGTGATGAGTAAAAATACAGCTTCCATAGCTTCCACAGTCTGTAGGTTTTCTTAAATATAAAAAAAATTTTTTTGCATGCTTCAGTATCATTAAATAAGTGATTGATTCATACTCAATTTATTTTAGGCTAGATTTAGTATACTAGAACACTACAGTGACTTTCAAGTATAGTTAGCATACATTATTCTTGTTTCTGCCCTTGTTTTGTAACGTGTGACGTCAAACTTTACAGAAAAAAAGGGAGATGGCACATATGGTGCACCGTAACCATCAACACCACCTGAGTAAGCACTGGGAACAGAGTGTTTTTAATATACAGTAGTCAGTGTTAGGGCAAAGTCCGCAGTAAAAATGATTACATTATGCTTTGCCTGTGTGATGAGCTGCAATCATACCTGCTTTGTGCAAAAGTAGTATAGTGTTCTGTGACGGAATGAATAATTCAATGATGCATGACTGATGACCAACCAATTGGATTATGGAGATTCACTCAGGTGCTGTGTTCAAGCTTTTAGTAAAGAAGTATCACAATAGCAAGGCGACTGGTCTGGGATATTTCAAAATGTTATCATTTTAGATACAGTAAATAAACACAGGTTTGGATCTGAACAGTTCTGAATGCCATATGAAGTGTAATTTGGTGAGAAACCCTCATTTTTGATACCAATAAAGGGAAATCTGACTTTTAGCACATTAATATGAAAGTAGTTCTGACAAATAATTATATCTGTCAAAACTACTTTTATTTATACCAAATTTGCTGTATGTGTTGGTATACAGCCCCATTTTTGTAGGCAAATCCTGTAGTTGAGTTTTTATATTTATATAATTTGTACTCCCTAAATGAAAGATTTATGGGAAAATGGATGGTGGAAACACAATCAATGTCACAAAGTGTAATATTTGGACTCACAAGGCTTAAGGAAATCAAACTTACATATATGTTTAAAATGGCACTTATTTTGTAATGTACGTAATTCCATTTGTTATAGCAACACCTTGAATGTGTTTTTAATAATTTTTTCATTGCTAACCTTATATGCACATTGCTTTCGGATCCAAAATTATGAGGTAAGTAAGGCTGAATTTGCGACCATTTTGTAATTGTCAAGGCGGCAAGTATCTTTTATGAAAAGTATGTTATGATACTGATATGATACCAGAAAAAAGGGTTTGCCACCAAAATGACTTTATTTAGGTGGTAGATGACAACCATGGTGATAAGAAGTTACATGTATACACAGTTCTCTTCGAATCAAAAACATGGTATTTACCATCCAATAGTGTGATGCTCAGGTCCAACATTCTGAAATGCAAAATGGAAGCCACCATCTGATAAGAGTATGTCATCGGAAACTGCTTTAAACCTGTATGATTTGTATTTGTTAAAATCAAAGACCCAGGTTATCCACCCAAATGAAGTGTCCGTGGCATTCAAGTCCAATGTTCATTTTTAAATATTAGTGGTTTCCACTAGGAATATGACATGTATGTTTATAATGTGTTACATTCAGATTCCATGCAATGGTGTCAGAAACAGGGTTTGCCACCAAAATGGACTTCATATTATATTCAGGCCCAAAGTTGTTTGCAAATCAGGTCTGAGTTAGTGGCCCTTTTGAAATCCAAAATAGCAGTTACAGTACACGAACCTCAAATTTTATATTTAACTGTGGTTTGCCTTTAGATCTAGTTGCTGATTAATGTAGAGTCAATATTTGACCTGTCACCACCCCCGTCACTACAAAAACGAGGTGAAAGTCAGAATTTTCAAAAACTGAGATATTGGTATTTTTAATTCAGCATAAAGAGAGCTTTCCAATGGCATTCACATGGAACACTTGGGGTAAAAGTGTAAGGTGATGATGTGGCACTATTCTGGCAGTTTTGCATCTTTGTTCTCAACGTTGTTTCAACATTTCTGACCAGGCACGAATAATGCTATCGTCTGCTGAGAAAATGACATTTTTAAATATGTGATTCTGCAAAATACTTAGAATTAAATAGGATACAGGCTACTCTTTCCAAATATTACCAAAACCCCAAAATTGACCTCCACTTCAGTATAACTTGGAACACTCAGAATAGAAAAGAGTGGGAAGCAACTTTATTCTCATTTTGTCGTGACAGGTCACATATTACCTTTTCAACAACTTAATTCAAAAGTCCCGAATTACCAAATATTGAGTATGGTTTTTGGCATTTCAGTTGAAATTGCGTCTTAATATCTTCTTATAGATGATGTCGACCTGGATGCATTGATCAATGATATGAACACTTTCCCTGCCTATAATGAAGAGCGCCCTCTGTTGGAAAGCATGGAGAACTTGAGCCACCTTCAAGATAGTAGCAGCTATGAATTCTGTTCCAAGAGTGCAAGCCAGAGTGCACTAAATGTGGGTCGTACTATTCCCAAGCCCAAGCTAGACTGGACTTGGAGGAGCAAGTCCACATCAGGCACACCTGTGGTAGAGCATGCCAAGCTAAAACTCAGTACGTCACTTCCAGAGAGACGAGAGCAAAAGGAAGTGGCTGGGGATGATGAGGTACCCAATCCATTTCCAGGCTTGAAGACCATGGGAGTAGGCTCAGCTGTGGTTAGTAACAATAGACCTATGTAGCATATCTAAGGGGTATCCACAGGCTCATTTACAAAAGAATGTTTAAATGTCTGGTATATCTATGAACATGGTAAGAGGCCCTATTTGATGCAGCATTGAGCGCGAGATCAGTTTGTGTACACATAAAGTTTAAGTGTTTTTCTAATGTTTAACTTTAATTTCCCAGGATGCGCAAAATCATATTCATAAATATCTGAGACAGTTTTCCCAATCGTATTTGTTGAGAGCCTATCACAAGGTCTGTCTTGAACAGTTGATAAAGCACCAGCCAGCAATAAAAATTGTCCCTGAACAATGAAATACATCTGTACATGTAATTTTATTTCTGCCCCGCATTCAGTACTTGGGGTGATGTCATAATCTCAAAATCGTTTGTTTTCTATTCAAAAATCTAACATGTTTCCCCAAAAGTCTCAGGGAAAGCTCAGGGAAATTTTTTGGTAATTTTAAACCACTTCCAAATGAATTGTCATTGGAAACCTTACATGGCCATGCATGGGATGTACTAAATATAGATTTTATGCCCGAGCCAAAAATGTTGATGTAAGACGTCATAATTTAGATTTTTTTTCTTAATCATAGAAGATACTTTGTTTTACAAAAGTTGGGATTTGAATCCTCAGAAAATTGGGGGTGAGAAGAATATTATTTTGAAATGATTGTTAAAGAGCAACCCCAATGGTGGTGGAAAAAATGAGAAATACATTTTAATATACTCGCACGTTATCTAAGCATTAAGTTATATGTAAGTGGCATTGTGACTTCTGAATAAATAGTAATAATGTGAGCTGCAGGTTTTTCAAAAACTTTCCACGTTTGTACCATTGGTGGCGCCACGTAGAAATGCTTTTTTGATACGTACCACTGTGGAAACCTAAAAACGTCATGACCTCGCAGAACCTGGTTGCATGGATGTGTTTTCATACAAGGGCCCACATGCCTGAGCTGCACGACCTAGCCTGACACTTTTTTAAATAAAATAACAACAAAAACATTGAAAACATCTGTCCTTCTCTGTGAACTTGCCAAGCCGTATTTATCAAATGATCTTGGTCTCCTTCACCGCCTCGTTCACCAGTTGTGGCCCCAGTCAACCAGTGGGTGGGCAATGGGTTCGGTAAGGCTCTGTGCCTTGGACATGGGACGGTGTATAACTAACTACACATGCATTACAATACAACATGTAATTATGTGCACTGACATGACCGCACCAGCTCGGTGCATACATGCACCAGCTGGAGAACCATTTCCACGGTGCTACGACGACAAAATCCTGGAAAATCTGTTTTCATGAGATGTAAATGAAGCAGTGATGACACACTCCTTTCGCGAAAGCTAGCCATCGCGCTTGGCAGAAATGGGTATTAAAAGTGATTTTTTTTAAACCAAAAATATTGCTGAATCTGGGTTTATGTGGTATAGATGTCTATAATGGAATCCAAGTAAACATACTGCAGCCAGATTCCATATTTTGTTCCACCGTTGGGGTTGCTCTTTCAATAATTTGTAATTGAAACCTTTAAAAAGAGCTGTAAATGTTTACTTTCTGACTGAGCTTGAAAAGTTAAGATGAACTGCAAGCATGCCCGTGCACCAACATATATGGCTGTTTAATGTGCCTCTTGGTTGAAAAAGAAATAACCCAAATTATCAAAGCAAGTCATTTCCAAATTTCACAATTGTCAGGTTAATTTGATGGCCTATCCATCCATTTTGTTTAAATACAATGCACAGGTGTTAACAAATATTTTCAGAACACATTTTAATTTTCTTGCCGAGCAACTCTTTGGACTTCTAATGCCAATAACGGCTATTGCATTTTTCTCTCATGTAAATCGGGTGAAGGCAGAAGCAAATTATTTGACGGTGGACTGTGGACTACTGTGGACTGTGAACATGAACAGGAAAAAAATTGCAAAAAGTGGTGAAAGGGCAAAATTTGTGAATAAAAAAATCAGGATTTTTGCTGAATTTTGCGTTATAGTACTTGTTCATTATTAAAATTGCAGGGTGTAGGCCGGTTTGTACATGTACTTTATATTTAAAAGTCAACACTTCCCTCTCTGATATAGGGATGGGGAAATGAGAAAGACCCTTGGGTGGCTGTTCTCCTTGTTACCATTAAATATGACAACAAGAGGCATACACTTATGTTTAGACGTGTGATTGTGGACACGTGTGATTATTGACATTTCAAAGGGGGGGATGGGGAAGGAGGCACCTTTCAAAGCTACATTTGTACATGTTAATGTAATTGTTTTTGTAGGATTCAACTTCCAAACAGATTTTGTATTCTATTACAGTAATTGATGGCTTTGAGTACTTATGTTATATATTTAAATATGTTTTGGATTTTTCACCCTTTAGGAGAACTTGTACATTGCACAGAAAAGCAAGGACAAGTTAAGTCTGACAAACGGGGACCAGAGTGAAGTGCCTCAGGTAACATCAATTCGTAAATTAAAACTCAAACATCAGTTTTGCATAAGTTAAGATGCCTTAGGCAAACTTATCTTTTTTCAGAGTTGAGATTTTTTTTAAAGGAGGCTGTGTTAGAAGCTGCAATATACAGTACATGTATGTGAAAAAGAAAATGCAGTTCTGAACTGAGATCTTCAACTGTCCTGTGTCAGTGCCTTATGCATATTGTGCATATAAAGTGAACAAATGGTGCCTTGCCTCATGACAACAATGACGTCAATGTCATCTGGCTATAAAGTGTGGTATAGCTTCCCTCTCTCCCCTTTTTAAAAATCTCTGATGGTTGGTTTTATTCCCCAGTTTGTTATCTCCCTTATGGCATGGTTGGTTAGTGAGTTAAAGGAACCGGGAAATTAATTTTTCTTAGAATCACTTTTTGTGTACATGTATCTCTGTACTCTTTTGCCATATGTGAAGACTGTTTGACATCTTGTTTGAGTTTCTTTAACTGAACGGTGCACTTTTTCAAACATTAAAACTTGACCAAGCATTTCTGGACAAGTTAGGTCGCTTTTACTTTGATGTACATGTAAATCCAGGAAGGCATGGTTCAGGTTGCATGGTTTCATGCTAAAATTGTGAATCCCAAATTTGCTATCTGGGAACATTTCTGTGAGAAGGATTTTTGCTGGATTATTGTCATATACTTACACAGCAATAAACTGCCAAAGAAAATAAAAACTGCCGCAGCAGTGTTTTTTTTTTCTGTGCACAAATCAGTGTAACATTGAGATTCAGTGCCTTGGATGACATCATAGTTCTGCTCATGAAAATGCAAATATGCATTAGCTAAAACTAAAAAGCATCAAAATATGGGTTAAATTACAAGACAAAAACTTAAAATCAAGTTAATTTAAACCCAAAGCTGCAATTTTAAGGGTTTTTAGAAAATTTATAAAAATATTTCTATTTCTTGGTTCCTCACCACTGTGGTCATGGGTTTGATTCCTGGTCTTGGCTTTGTGTGAGTTGTTCATTACTCTCTGGTTTCCCTGCCTCTCCAAAAATAAATACTTATGTATACATTCTCTTGGTGCACTCTATGGGAACATGTGGATTATACAATGTATAGCAGCTTCCTGCAGCACCTTTACATGCTTTTTGTTCAATCACATTGTAGATCTAATTTAGTGTGTCTTTATGTGCTGAGAATTCATATCATGAAATTAATAAGTCTACTGCCTGCAACCTACACTGATTACCAATACATACTATATGCATTATTTCCTAGTCCATTACCCCATTCACAAAGTTCTCGATCACCCGGCAGTGCGCCCTGACTCGCTCATCAACTCCCACACAATTAGCAGCCGCTATGATGTTCTTTTTTTTTAAACGCCTTTACTAACAGACGTATTTATGTCCAGCTGTGATTTTTTTTAAATTTTTGTTGGCTTTTCTGCGTAGTTATGGAAAAGCCTTTCGTTTTGTTCTGATTTTCTTTTTTACTTTTTCACAACTTAGCGAAAAAGACATGCTTTTTGTCTCATTTTCTGCTTTTTCGCAGCTTAGCGAAAGAGACATTCTTTTTCTTCTTTTTTTTTCTTCCTTCTTCCTCTTCTGCTCAAAAGTCCAATTTTTGTATCAGGGTCTATGTTGCATGTAACTTTGATGATAATTGAAGTTGGCTAAATTAGCAAAATGGTGCCTGGAAAACATGTACAAAGTCAATGTGCTAAAAACCCCTATACAGAAAAACAGCTCCTTTTAACTCATGTCATGTGAATTGCGTTTAAACTGGACAAAAAACTATGAAATATTACTTGATATTTTGACTCTTGAGTTTATTTGTAATCGAACAAAAGGGAAAATTTTGTCTGATTTCTCTTTCATTCTGGTAGTAATTCTCAGTCGAAGTTGAGGACTATTAAAGTCATTAGTGTTAAGTAGAAAAACGTGAACAAACCCTATGGCAAAAATTTGAAATTAAACATCCACGCGACAAGTCCAAGCACCTGGCTCTGGAGGAAGAGATTTCAGCATTACTATGCAAACGAGCCATCATGCCGGTGCACCCACCAGCTTCCTCTCATCATTTATCTTGATAACCAAGAAAGAACTGGGAAAATGGCGACCAATAATCAACTTGAAACTGCTCAACAAGTTCATCAAGCCAAGACAGTTTCAGATGGAGACCTTGAGCGTGGTCCTACACTCCCTACCAGTCCCGAGCTGGGCCACCTCCATAGATCTACGGGAAGCGTATCTCCATGTTCCGATACACAAGCAGGAACCCCAAGGGTCTTCACCAGGATCACCAAGACTCTTGCTGCAAAATTCAGAGGCCTATATCTCCTGAAATACATGCCTGATCAGGATGAAACTTTTTGGATATTTCAAAAGGAATGTACCAAAGACAAAAATGGACAATTTGTGATGATGACGTCATCTGGTACCAAGTCATGTGACTTTAAATGCACACTCTTGAAAGCCCTATATCTCCTGAAGTACATGTACGTATCCAATCTTGTTGAAACTTTGCAAATAATTAGAAAGGGCAGCAATATAGACAAAAATTGCCCCCATGTGATGATCATGTCGTCAGGTGGCAAGTCATGTGACATTAAATATGCACTCTTAAAGCCCTATATCTCCTGAAGTACGTGTCCCATTGGGTCGAAACTATGCAGATAACTAGAAAAGAAGGGGTTATATATGAAAATTGACCACATGTGATGATGATCTCATCAAGTAAGAAGTCACGTGACATTTAAAGGTGCAGTGTTTAAAGCCCCAATATCTCCCAGAGGCCATATGCGATTGAACTTTCCAGATCGTTGGACGAAAATAATGTGACATTTAATGCACAAATGCACATATTCCATCTGGATTAATTTTCGCAGATAATTAGAAAAGAGAAATGTTATAGATGAACATTGACCTTGTGATGACAATTCACATGACATTAATACATGTACATATATTGCATTCTTTGAAGAGCTATATCTCCTGAAAGACATGTCTGATCAGGTTGAAACTTTAAAGATACATGTATCTAGATGTAGATCTGTGATAGACAAAAATTTACTTCATGGGATGATGACGTCATGACGTTGAAAAGTCACATGACATTAAAGGTGCATCCTTTACAGCCCTGTATTTCGTAAAGTAAACATTGCAGCAGGCTCAGGGTGAAAATTTGCAGATACATGTATCTTTAAGGGGATGTGTATTAGACAAATTTTTTTTTATTAATTCTCTCCCAAAAAGCATACATATTTTTGGTTCCAAAATAAATATGTATGCAGATGACACTGTTTTGCTGTTTGACGGAACATCCTCCACGATCATCCACAATGTGGAAGCTGGCCTGGAACAAATTAGCTTATGGCTACAGAATCACAAGTTAACATTGAATGTGTGTAGTATGCGCGGGGTTGCGCTGATGGGTGCTATACCGATGACACATAGTACATCACAGTCGAACAAAACTCAGAGAATGGCAGTTCAGACCTTCAGGAAGTTGCTGATTTATTTACATGATCTTATTCAGATTCCATATCAAATCATCACATTCATGTTCCAGGGGAGAAGGCAAGTAAGGCTGCACCAGCTGTTACTCTACTCCATTCCGAAAATGGAATCGGGAAAAAGAGACCAAAAACTTTTCCCTTCTCTCTCCCCAGCTAGCTACACGTCAACTCCCCTCATATCAACTTCAAGACATCACGCACGTCATGCATGCTCTATACATGTACATGTCACACAAAAGCCAAAGGTCAAACAGAAATGGCACGTACCCCTCCACTGCATGGATACAAGGTCTATTTTTTGAAACGGTATGTATACACGTACATAGCTGCCAGCGCGGTTAACTTTGGGCATTAAACTTTTCCAAGAGACGAGCGCCCTCTATTGGTCATATTTGTGAATTATGGGGCAAAATCAGATCTAATCGTTCCCCTACATGTGGACAAAACAAAGTTTATGATATTTGGTACACAATCTCGATTGTCTTGTCTTGATGACCTAACGATTTCACTGGAAGATGAAATGATTGAACGTGGGTATATAACTATCTATGCGTCATATTGGACGAAAATATGTTGTGGCCTAATCACGTAGACTACATTGCTAAGAAAATCTCTCAAAAGTGGGGATTTTTCAGACATTCTGCCAAACCCAACATCCCCACCTCCACTTTTAAAGTCTTAAGTACTGCTATGGTTCTGCCGTTATTCGATTATTGTAGCATTGTGTGGTCTGGGTGTGGATGCACGAAAACTGAGAAGCTGGTAAAGTTATACAGTCGCCTCGCCAGATTGATTCTAGATGCTAATTCCAGATCACACGTTGCAAAACTGTATGAGGCTCTGTCGTGGTTGACACTTCCCCAACGCTAGCATAATCACAGAATGTATGAGGTAGACAAGTGTGTTAAAGGATTGACCCCGAAATGATTGTCGGCTAATTTTAACGCACCTGTGCATAAGGTCAGCACCCGGTCATTATCTAATGGCTCTCTTAGCATCTTATTTACACCTAAGTCTAACGCAGGTAAATGTACCTTCCAGTGTCCAGGGGTATTGGGATGGAACCAACTAAAAACTTCTCAAAGACAGGCCAAACACTTTCTATTTTTAAATCACTTTTAACTTAACACCGAATGTATGTGTTTATTTATGTTCATTTTCAATATTTTATATTGTTTCCGATCAAATTTATTATTAGTTGTTTTACTTTATTATTATTTTATGTAGTTTTAGTTGGGCTTCCCCTTGTTTCTAAGGGGCACCTCTATATAGCCTACTTTTGCCATTTGTGGAACCTTTTCTTTTCTTTTTATGATTAATTTAATTATCAATCAAATCAAATCGTAGCCAATGTATTATGCTTACCTTCTGGGTGACTTCACTATTATTATACTTTAGTTTTATCATGTTATATTCTATTATATTTTAACAGTTTTTATGTTCAATTTTAACCTTATTTTATGGATCAATTTTAATGAGCATATTTTTGTCGTATTTTTTTGTTGATTTTGTTTCTATATATAAACAGGGCCCTTAGGAATAGCAGTTCTTTTCATAACTGATAAAAACAGATAAAAATAACAAAATTGACGTCATCAGATGAAAAGTCACGTGACATTAAATATGCATCATTTAAAGCTCTATATCTCTTGTAGTACATATCCCAGCTGGTTGAAACTTTGCAGATATCTATAAGGGGGTGTGTGATAGACAAAAATTGACCTCATGGGATCATGATGTCATAGGTCAACAAGTCACATGACATTAAAAGTGCATTCTTTAAAGCCATATAACCCCAAAAGTACATGTCCCAGCAGATATGCAATCAGGAGGGTCCCGAAACAGCTCTGTGTTTGTCCACAAACACATCTCATTGGCTTTTCCGCAAGTTGTAGAAAAGGCATTCTTTTTGTTCTGATTTTTTTTTTCTTCTTCTTCCTCTTCTTCTTCTCCCCAAAAGGCTATTTAATGTGTGCATGTTTTTTCTGGCCACCAATTTAGTGCCTAAACAACTTCTGAATGTCATTAAACTTAAACCAATGAAGGACCCGTACGCATAGATGTGCATGGAAGCATGACGTCATGATGATGTCATGATGACGTCATCAAGTGATTTTTTTAATAGATTTTTCAATATTTTTTTTGGCCCATTCACTTTGTATACGTTTTTGAGGCACAGTTTTGGTCACTTAGCAATCTTCAATCATTATCAAACTTACACCCAATGACGACCCACATCCAAAGTATTTTCCAAATTGATGACGTCATCATGACCTCATCATATGATTTGTTATGCATTTTTAAATCTTTAATTTTCCCCATAGACTTTGTAAATAGATTTCAAGTTGCAATATTTTCAGCTAGCAGACTTGAATCGATCTAAAAGTTAATCCAAGCACATGATCAGGCAAATATTCTACCAAAATAGTGACGTCATGATGAAGTCATCATGTAAATTATTTTGAAATGTTCAATCTTTATTTTTTCCCATAGCTTTTTGTACACAGATTTGAAACGGCTACATTTACTAAACTACGCGTCCGATCGGGTTGAAACCTTGCATGTATCCACAAAGGGATGTGTTTGAGATGAAAACGGGCATGATGTGTTGACAATGTCATCACGTGACAGGCACATGACATTGAAGGGGCGCTCTTTAAAGCATTACATTTCCTAAACAGAGTCCCTATTGCTTTGAAACCTTGCGTTTATCTTGAAAGGGACGTGTTATAGATGAAAAGTGACATTATGTAATGATGCCGTAACCACATGACCATGCAATCACGTGACATTAAAGGGGCATTCACTAAGTGTTCTTTCTAAACTACATATATGTAATTGGGTTAATCGAAAGCTCTCATTTACACGTTTTTAAAAAGTGTTACAGACCTAAACCAACATGATGTGCCGATGATGTCATCATTTGACTGGTCACATGCCATTAAAGGGTATTCTAAAAATAACTACATCTCCTAAGCTACATACCTGATCAGGCTGAAGCAGTTAATTTGAGAAGTTTGTAGTTGTGGACGATGTGGAAAAATTGGCCTACATTATAACAAGTGTTAGGACGGGTCACTTTCTGATTGACCAATTCAGAATTTTACATACTTCTTAGATCTGTATCGGCAACCAGGTCCCTCATCGGTTATTAACGACAAGTTTATACACGCTCCACCACACTTTTATTCCCTTATTATTAAAATCACTATATCTTCCAAACTACATGTCAGACTCGGCTGAAACCTTTCATCTATTGTATCTATAAATGCAAATGTTTTAGTCAAAAACTCACACGATTTGCAGATGACATCATCATATGATCAGTCACATGAACATCATCACTATATTACATAAACCAAAGTTACACTGATAAAACATTCTCTGTTGAACATTCGTTTTAAATTATATTCACTGACTAATTTTTTGCCTTTACTTTTCCAGTATACACAAATTGTTCAAAATTGCAAAACAATGCGAAAAAGCCCTCTGTTCTGTTGGCAAACAGACAGATAAGCTCTAGTTTTTCTTCCTTCTTCTTCCTCTTCTGACAAAAAGTCCATTTGTTATGTGCAAGTTTTTTTCTAGCCACGACTTTGGTCTGTTAGCATCTTTGGATCTTCATCAAACTGATGGTCCTAGAACAATGATGTCATGATAACGTTGTCAAGTGATTTATCATTGATTTTTCAATATTTATTTGAACCCTTTGACTTTGTACACATTTTTGAGACATCATTTTGGTTACTCAGCTGTCTTCAATGGTTATCAAAGTCATACCAAGGAAGGAACTCGAGACAAAGATAATACTGAAATGATGATGTCATCAAGTGATTTATTATTGATTTTTCAAAGTTTTTATTTCAGCCCCATTGACTCTGTACACGTTTTGAAACCAATTGACTTTGTACATACATACAAGTGTTGCCTAAGCGTTTGCATGCGCATGTCCATTGCGCTAACAGCTGATCTGCTCGATCGGTCTATGCAAGCGTTCACACAGTCTTATTGCATTAATTCACTCAAAAGTTGTGAAAAAATTGTTGCAAAATATCAAGAGAAATGAACTCTGAGATTTTGTGTCATCAGGCCTCAACCAATTGCTTAAAGCAGTACTCAACACCAATCATCGATGCATGTATCGACCATTTGCGCGGTACCTCACATCAACACATGGATTCAATCGGGAAGACGTTTTCAACAGGCCCATGTGTTTTCTTAGGACCTCTTCATGCTCTTGGGACCTCTCGGACCTGAAATTGCATGAGTTGAGTTCTTAATGGACTTTGCTTGATCAGAGGATTCCAAGGTAATCCCACGAAAGCTGAACTGAAACCAAATTCATGAACCGGTGGAAGAAATTGCACAAGGAGTTGACACCGAATAGGCATGATCACTCGTGAGCATGGGTTCACCGAGCCCATGCTATGCTTGCCGAGCCCAACAAGCAGACGTACCTGCGGCACGGCAGGGAGCTGGGTTTGGAAGCTGGCCTTGGATGAAGTGCTAGAACCGGTAGGCAAAACATTCTCAATTGCAACTTTTTGGCTGCTCTTTCTGTGCTCTGTAGCTCCGTACAGTGATGTTAGGGGAAAGAGAACTGACCCAAATTAGCTCTGAATTTGCACTGACACAACTTGAACTCTAAAAAGGGCCTGTTTTTAGCATTTTGATATGGTCACCCCGATCATGTCCAAATGATAAAAAGGTGATTAACAGTGATTATGTATGTCATACTTGTTCAGCAGAATCCAGACATCAACTTCCACATATTCATTAACTCCCTCCTGAGTAGATGTATTTTTTCAAAGACAAATCTAATCCGGATGGAGCACAATACATACTTGTACATTTTCAGACATTTCACAGGGGTGCTGAACATAGGCATGGAACTGACTAAAGTCCCTCAAAACACTCACAGTGCATTCTTTATTTCATATCTATGACCTCCTCCCCCGAGGAAAAACCCATGCCATTATGGGTTCATGATAAATATCCAAACATGTATGAAATTTGAATGTAGACCTATAATTATTTTTGTAAGCTATTTATACAGAATAATTGAATTTCCTTATTTGCTTTGTGTGTATAGGTATCCTTCATACTGCAGCTGGAGTGGAAGCTGGAGAATGGAGATAAATCTGTTTTCCATGTTATTTCTGAATATTGGAATTCAACGTAACTGCAGTTACAGGCAGATATTAGAGGCACGAGTACCAACGATAAAGGAAGCTGCGTGCAATAAAGCACGGAAATTAACAGGTGATAGGGAAAAGGCCCACTGTAGCATTGACATCCAGACAGATTGCCAGTCATTAATCAGTTTGTGTGTGTGGGGGGGTGACATCCATGTACCATCATGCCCGGTCCCCCACTCTAACATTCGGGTCCCCATGTACTCCCCATTTAGTGAGAACCCAAGGTTGCTATACCAATGAATGCGTACATGTGTACATGTACGCCTTTTTTTTTTTCAAGTTCTGACACAAGTTTTGCCATGCATCAACACAGAAACTGCTGCACCTGTAATATTTAAATGTTTTCCTTTTGCAATGATACAAATGTTCACCACCACAGACATAAGGGCAGTCTTCACACATGTCCCTGGTATTGTTGATATGGAAGTGCAGTTGAAGCAGGACGGATCCTGAGAAGGGTGGGAACAGCTTCTTCAAAATATTCATAGCAAGACTGCAACCGACAGGAAGTGAGATTTACTTGTACATGTAACCACTATAATTTATTGAAAGACAGTGGCAAATATAGTTCAAACTGGTTTTGGCAGAATTGTGCAAAGTTATCAGTGAAAAGATATTTTCAACTGGTCCCCATGTCATTTGAAGTCTCTGCAGATCTTCAGAACAGAAAGAAGTTGGCAGGTTTAATATTATACACTTCAGAAAAATGCCCTAAAACATGAAGGCAGTGTGTTTCCTTCATTGTTTCAAAACGCCCAATGTGCATATTTCTTGTTATTCCCCCAAGACAAAACCATGTTATTACTAGTTCACTGTGTTTGATTATCTACGTGTTGATATCAGCTGAATATTTCAATTTCCTTATTTGTTTCTTGTGTATAGACATCCTTCATGCTGCTGCTGAAGTGAAAGCTACAGATGATAGTTCTCCATGTTTGGAATTCAGCATCACTGCAGTACATGTAGATCAGATGCACAGCTACCTACAATAAAGGAAGGTGCTGTACAACGAAGCAAAGAAATTAAAAGGTAATGGTGAAAAGGCTTACTGTTGCACTGACATATAGATTGCCAGTTTTGATTACTGCAGTCATGAAGCAAAGTTTGTGAGTTTGTTTTTGCATTCAATTGGGAAACCTAAATAAGTCCCCGATTCACAGAGCATCCCAGATTGCCATTTGTGTACAAAACGTATGGTTCGTCTTCTAAAAAAAGTTCAAGTACAAACAAACAAGGAACAATAGGGGCTCCTCATTGTACGCACTTGTGGGTGTGGATGTGAGTTAGTTTCTGCATTCAATTGGGGACCCTGAACAATAGAGGACAATAAGGTCCCCGATTGACAGAGGATCCCCGATTGACAACTGTGTACAAAACATATGGGTGGTCTTCTAAAAAAGTTAGTATACAAACAAAAGAGGAACTATAGGGGGTCCCCAGTTGCAGGCAAATACACACTTGTGTGTGTGTGGGGGGGGCATCCATGGACCGCCATCATAAATGGTTCCCTCATCAGTACCCACTTGCCCAGTCCCCCACTTTAACATTCAGGTCCCAACGTACTCCCCATTCAGCGAGAACCGAAGGTTGCTCTATGTCAGTGATTTGTATTGTTGCTCAAGTTTTGGCATCAGTTTTCCTTTTACAATGATGCAGATTGTAATCAGCGCAGACATGAATATGGTCTTCATCAAAGTACTCATAACAAGATTATCTGAAAACTGCAACTGACAGGAAATTATTTGCTTTGCGTTATAGGTATCCTTCACACTGCTGCTGAAGTGACAAGAGATAAATCTATTCTCTACGATGTCGGTTTAAGGGATTGGAATGCAATGTCACTCTGTGGTGCATATCAGAAGCACGGCTACCCAAGATGAAGGAAGCTGTTGGACAGCCAAGCAAGGAAGAGAACAAGGTAATTAATGGTTAGAAGGCCTGCTGTTGGATATTGACACACAAGAGCTGGCCAGTTTGGTGAATACAGTTGTGAAGCAAAGACAGGAGGGGCACCCATGCATGTACTGATGCAATCACTAAATGATCAACATCCATGTGTCCAGTCTACCACTGTAACATTCCTACTCATATGTAGCCAAGTGATATCAAAAGTGCTGAAAGTTCTTACACCTTTTTTCCATTCATTGACACATAACTGACACACAACGAATAAATATTTCCCTTTTTTTTAGATGACGCAGAGGAATGTTTACCAGCATCATACGTGAAGGAAGTCTTTGGACATGTTGCTGTGATTGATGGAAATGCAATTTGTACCAAGACTGGTCTACAGAAGGACTTCATTAAAATATCGTGATATCTGAAAAAACAAAAATGCAACCAATAGGACATGAGATATGCATGTGTACATGTCCCTGGAATATTTTTTCAAGATTTCTGCAGAAATTGTGAACACATGGAACTGGGTTCGGAAGCAGTATCCGAAGTTTTCAAAAGTCACAAGTTCCTGATATTTTAAACCTGTTCCCAAGTCTTCTTAAGTATGTATGGCATAAAAAATTTCACGGGTCGTGAAATCCCCTAAGTACAAATGCAGATTTCTTTATTTTCTGTTATAAATAGTGAGGACACTTTTAACATTCTTCAACTCTCAATTTCATTGTTTAATATTTCGAGTGTAGTTCTTAACAAATTCCATAATCAGAGTTTGTGCTGCTGTGCACTCGCAGATACCTGTTAAAAGTAATCATTTGTGCAGTTACTTTCAATAGGAAATAAGATGTACTTTTGAAAGAATTGTGTGAAACTGATGTTCGCATTATTTTTCTTGCTGTCTTTGAAAGCGACGTTTCTTCGTTTGTGTATTTCGATAGCCCTAACAGTCCCAAATCCTCTGGTGTTAAGATGATTTTATATGGTCACTTTTGCAAATTTGTACACCGTACTGTAGCAATTCCTCGTTCCGGCAATCAAATCCCTCACAAGAAAACTGATGTGTGCCCTCACTTGATGAAAATCTACATTTTGTATTAACTGACTGATAATTTCCCTACGTTTGACCTTATTTTCGACAGGGATGAGGCACAAAAGTACGGAGTAGATTGAATGAAGCATTCGCATTTGAAATAACTATTCGCTAAATCATTTGTTGTCCATTATTCTTTCAAGTAGGCAAGTGAAACGTGTTTGTATCTGAGATCCCAATCAAGGTCATCTTATTCCAAACAGATATTGCAGACATGTTGATTTTTTTGTCTCACGTACAAATTAAACTGATTTGAAAGTCTTGTATAAAGTTTGTGAAGTCTGTTGTCAGTTCAATTTGTATGTGCATTATCAAGAGTGTAGTGGCCCTTCCTTCACTTGATAAAACTAAACATTGTCTATTAATTTTGTCAATCATCAACACAGCTTGAAAGGGACGTGTTATAGATGAAAATTGACGTCATTAGATGAGAATTAAGGCACGTGACATTAAAGGTGCAGTCTTTCTTCACAACCACAAAAAGGCAAAAAAGCCCCGTGTTCTGCCCGTTGGACAGAAGCAGTTCCTCTCGTTTTCTTCTTCTTCTGCTCAAAACCCATTTATTTTGTGCACATTTTCTTCTGGACACCACTTGAGTGCTTTTACAACTGCGGATCTTCATCAAACTTGCACCAATGAAGGACCCTTATCCACGGATGGTCCTTGAAATACGACGTCATGATGATATCATCAAGTGATTTATTATTGATTTTTCTATATTCATTTCAGCCCATTAACTTTGTACATGTTTTCAAGGCAACATTCTTCAGCAATATTCAAATGTCATCAAAGTTACACCAAGGAAAACCTCGAAGCAAAGATAATACTAAAATAATTATGCCACAATTACATCATCAAGTGATGAATTATTAAATTTTGAATAGTTAAATATTATGTTAATTATTTAAATATCCATATAAACTTAACTGCGGATTCGTGCAACATTCTGTTTGCGGCAAGTGCCAAGGTAAAATTGGGTTTTCATTTTATCTGGAGTGGGTCAAGTCACATGACCCTTCCAGTCGAAACCGAATGAACCAAACCTAAAGAATGATGTCACAATGACGTCACCAAGTGATTTATTATTGATTTTTAAATATTTATTTCAGCCCATCGACTTTGTATTGTTTAATAGCAGTAATATGCATCAAGTTGTTTTCAACATTGTTAGTCTGTTGGGGTATAGTATTCTTCAAATCATCTACTGATGACGTTACGTAATTGTTGAGCACCCTCTAGCAACAGGTTAAAAATTATGCAAAATGAATTTTTAATAGATGTCTGTGGCGAAGTTTGTCTGAATCGCCTGAAAATTGATGTAGATGATCATCTTCACCCAGTCAACATGAGTGAAATTTGGGACTGATGACGTCCTCATACCGCAAGTCATAATAAAAAGTCCTTTTATTCTTCACAATTTGGTAAAAAATCAACCGTAACAGATTTGAGCGTGAATTGTTCATGAGATGATAACTACAGCATTGAAGTCAACTGCATGAAGTGCATAAGTGCTGTACGTTGTGCTTCACACAGATGAAGCGCTGACGACAAAACCCCCTTACAATATTTGCAAACTCAAAAGTCCCATTGGCATAGTGTGCATTGGCTACTTCCAGTCTGGTTGACAATATTTGCCTGTAACACAGGCAGTGTAGGGCATATACTCAGGAGCTAGCAAAATGCCAAGCACATGGTGCTGAGAGCAGATGGAATTCCATGGAATGACAAAAGGGAAAAATGTTTGCAATCTCCAATCTGTACCCTTTCTGCGAAAACAGTAATATTTTGTATTGTATTTTTTATTGTACATGTCTGATTAGGTTCAAACATTGCAGATAGTTAGGAAGGGAAGGTTTATAAATGGAGATTGACATCATGCAATGACAATATCATCAGCAGACGAGTTACGTGACATTAAACGTGCATCCTTTTAAAAGTGATCATCTCCTGAAATGCATGTCTGATTCAGTTGAAACTTGGCAGGTATTTAGTAAGCAAAGTGTTACAGATGAAAGTTGACGAAATGTGATGATGACAGGTGCACTCTTCAAAGCACTATATCTCATGAAGTACATGTCCAATTGGATTCAAACCAAGCAGATATTTTGAAAACGGAAGTGGGCTTATTGTTTAAAAGTGGTAATAGGTATCAGCTTTCAATGGTGTTAATCTGTTGGGGTATAGTATTCTTCAAAGTATCAGCTGTTGATGTCACATAATTGCTGAATGCCCTCTAGCGATGGGTTGAACATTCTGAAAAATGAATTTTGAAAATATGTCTGTGGCAAAGTTTTTCGAAATCGGCTGAAAATTGATGTGGATGATGATCTTGACCGAGTTAACATGTGTGAAAGTTGGGGCTGATGACGTCATCAGATCAGAACTTATAAAAAGTCTCATTATTCTTCAAAACTCTGTTAACAAATCAACTGTAAGAGAAGAAGTGTGAATTCTATAATAAGATAGCTGAAGCATTGGAGTCTATTGCACCAAGTGCGTAACTGGTGTACTTCACACAGATGAAGCACAGACGACAACAACAACCTTACAATATTTGTGAACTTGAAAATCCCATTTGCATACTGTGCATTGGTTACTGTGTGTGTTGACGAGCAAAATCTGCCTGTAACATACATGTAGGCAGCACACAGTGTGTAGGGTGTATACTCAGGAGCTGGCAATTTGTCAAGCACTTGTTGCTGAGAGCAGATCGCATTGTATGTAATGCCAAAAGGGACAAATGATTAAAATTTCTAATCTGTGCTCTTTCCACGATAACAATAATGTTCTCTATTGTATTTTGTATTGTAAATGTCAATATCATTAGCAGACGAGTCATGTGACATTAAAGGTGCATTCTTTAAAGAACTATATCTCCTGAAGTGCATGTCCAATTGGGTTGAAACTTGGCAGGTATTTAGAAAGGGAAGTGTTGTAGACAAAAAGGATGCGATGATGATATCATCAGATGAGTCAAATTACATTTTATTTAAAGCACGTTATTTCCTGAAGTGTGTGCTTGATTGACTTGAAACCTTGGACCCAAATGGTCATGATGAAATAGTTACATCATCAGGTCTGTGCAGTAGATTGGTCATTCGAATTAACAAAGGAATGCAAACAAAAAATCTGGCAAACAGACAGATGAGCTCTAGTTGTATATTTTGCCCTAGTGCCCTTGTGTATAATTTCTCCGTTTTTCTGTGCATTAGGTCTTAGATCATAAGATATTTCACACTTTACCCCTCTTCTAGTAGTTACACTCACATTGTGGGCCGGTTCATAGGGACAGTGGTGTGGTTCAGTCCTCGCGAACTCCAGGAAAGGACGATGCATTTAAGGTTACCATTTCCTTCCCTACAGTGGGCCTTCCCGTAGTTGTCACGATGGACACTTCAAATTTCGGCTGGGGAGCCAGCCTTCGTCCACATCAGATCTCCAGTCAGCGTGACCCCTCCCTCCAGGATTCTCATATCAACATTCTCAAACTCCATCAGTCTTCGATGTTCTCCTTCAATTTCAGTTGATGCTAGTAGGCAAGACAGTCCTAATCCAGTCAGACTACGCTACAGCCATTGCCTACATCTATTGCCAAGGGAGCACATGCTCTCCTAGTCTATAGCTCTTTGCCTGGCGACTGCTTCAATGGACAATACGATACCCCATCCTGATTTTAGCCGAACACATCCCGGGATACAGAACAACTTCACCTACACCCTCTCCCAAGGCCTAGTTCACCCAACGGAGTGGACACTGCAGCCGTAGGTGGTTAAAGCTCTCTTCCTTGTGACCGACAGGCCTCATGTGGACCTCTTTGCATCTCACCTGAATGCTCAACTTCCCACGTTATGTACTTGGTACCCACACCCACAGGCCTGGGCGACCAATGCCCTGTGCATCTCCTGGGAAGGTCTCTTTGCCTATGCCTTCCTCCTCCATCACTCATTCTGATGGTGCGGTCAAAGATAAAAAGGGAATGTTGCCATGATCTTCTCATTGCCCCATTCTGGCAGAGACAGCCATGGTTTCCCTGCATCGTCAGACTCCTATTTGCAGCCCCCGATATTACCTCAGCATCCAGACCTGCTATTTCAGCCCATTTCCTGCTGCTCTCATCTGGACTTGCTTCACCTACACCCAATGTGTTGGATATTGTTCATTGATCCTTTAAGCAAGCAGGCCCTTCTTGAGACGCTGCTGCCTTGGCTGCCAGAGGTAGGCAGCTGTCCACAAGGAAAATTTATGGCAGCTGAATACAACATTTCAACTCTTGGTACAGAAGGCATGATACAGATCCAACTGAATCTCATCTGTCCCTCGTGACAGAATTCTTTATGCACCTACTCCGTTCCAGCCTTCTCGTTTCTACAATCAGGAATTACCACTTGGCACTGGCAGCTACCCACTTCAGCTTCTCTGATGGATCTTCTGTTTCCAATTACTCAGCAATTCATCACCTTTTCCGGGAAATGTTCATAGAACACCCTTCAACCAAGCAACTTGTTCCTTAGTGGTGCCTGGGTGATGTCCTCCAGCTTTTGACTGGCCCTCCAATCGAACCTGTGGCCCGCTTTTGTTCTGGCTGAACAAAAGACCCTCTCCATCACTAATGGTCACATTTGATGAGAGCCACTTGGAGTATGCGTAGTATGGGATATTGGCTTCCGCACCAAGAACCAGACTCCCAATTTTCAGCCCTCAGACATCTTTGTTCTGACAATCCAGTCATTGGCATCCTCCTCATCGGACGGATGCTGGTGTCCTGTCAGGACATTCAACTGGTACCTCAATTGGACAAAGGACATCCTGGGGCCAATCTCACAACTATTCATCACCACTACCAGGCCTTACTGTCCAGCCTCCAAAGATACAGTCACTGGGTGGGTGGTTTCCGCCATTAAATTTGCTAACTCTGACTAGCCAACTAGCCCCGATGATCTATGATGATGCCTTATCCACGCCCATGATGTCTGGGCTGTTTCCTCTTCCTGGGCTTATTTCAAAGTGGTTCCAACTATGGACATTTGTAAAGCTGCATGTTCGAAATCCCCCAACATTCACCTCTTGTTATCTCAGTGATGTTTTGCAGGGGTACCACTCTCATGCATTGGCCGTGCTTGGGATGGCATTGCAATAGCTCCACTGCTGGCCATCCTTTACCGCTGCAGGAGGATACACTTAAGCAAGCCTGTGGTGAGTCTGGGTTACACCCATCCTCTTATTTAGTGTTGTTTATATTCACTCTTTTTTATATCATCCCGTGGTGTGTCTTTATTTTTGTCTGGCTCACTTTAATTCCTTCCTTATCTTGTCGTGGTTGGGGCTAAGGTGTTGGTAGTGTGTCCTCGCCTCCCCATCATCCTTTGGTGCGGTGCTACTCTGCATATGTATTGGTAAACTGCCTAGGTTACAGGCAGTAGACTCTTCACCCACCTAGAGTGGATTTAGTCTACTACTGTATACACATACCTACTAGATTACCAACCTCCCTCCTCCCCACTCAGCCTCTGCACACTCTGCGCTTGAAAAAGAAGAAGACCATAGCGGCCACTTGCGCGGTAGTCGAGAGAGTGGGGTCGCACTGCCAGGTGATTGAGAATTTAAGGAATGGAGTAATGGACTAGTAAATAATGCATATGTATTAGTAATCTTGTAGGTATGCAATAGTAGAGACTCAACCCGGGGGGGGGGAGAAATTATGGATACATTACCATTTACATGGTCAGAATAAAGGGCTGTTGAACTGTACCTTGAGCTGGAAAAGCTGCAGGCTTTTACAGTAAGATTTCTCCTTGGTTTCACCATTAATGATGAACATATTTGACTACTGTTATAATACATGAAGAATGGAGTATCGTTTTAAAAATTGAACCACACTCTCTCAGTAAGGTCTGATTTTTCTACTTATACAGTTTCCCATCAGAGTATATTGTGAAGATGGTACTACAAAGTTATGTGGGGTTCATCCCAGTCTTACAGTTCAAGATATGTGCGCATTAATGGTCTATAAAATGCACACAAGTGATGATAAAAGCTGGTCTTTGATAGAGGAGCTCACTGATATGGATTTAGGTGAGTGGCACCCTTTATCAATGGAATAAAGGCATTTTCTTCATAGGATGTCCTTAGTAGCAAACAGACAGTGCTGAAACATGGGCTGCAATTAGATTCAGTTTACTAGGGGTGTCAATATGGATATACTAGCACAGTTTTAAAATGTGTTAGTGTAAACTTTAGAGCAGGTTGATGTACAGGTCAGTGTGAGGGAATATTACAGGGTCATCATCAAACACCCCATTGGCTACCTGGTAGGGCACTCTTTGCATACGTTTGCTTTAGAATAGCTAGATCATACTATTGTAGATATGGCTTAAATAAGAAGTCAAAGAACTCATTAGATCTCCATAAGATGAGGCCCGATGATTTCTTTTTATGTCTGATTGTACCTAGTGAATACTGCACATTGATTACTTCACTTTGCCAGATTTCCTTTTTTTTCAAATGCAGAGAGAACATTAGAGGATCATGAGTTGCCCTCGACAGTATTCAAGAGCTGGCCACAAAATTCAAACAACAAACTCCACTTCCGAAAAGACTTCAGAAAATATGAAATCTTCCAAAATCCAGGGGTGAGTACTTTTGTGAAAAAAAATCATGGTATAAATGTATCAACATTTTTTACAAATCAATCCGACACTGAGGTACATTTTGGATTTGTTCATTTGACCTCTTCTTGGGTGACAGGAAGACCAAATTAGCATCAGAATTTTTCCAGTGTTGTGCGACATCTACACGTACATCTAGAAGCATGCCGACACATGCAGGCTCACTCAAGAGTTTAAAATGTCACAATGACAAACAGTATGACATCATTGGGTGTAGTGCAAAATGAGAGAGCTTGGCTTCAACTTTGGGGACTGAGTATCCTTCAGACCGTATGACGGCTGTTGATTGAATTTTTGCCGTGGAGGGATATAAACTTTGACTGTTAAGTTTTGGCTTCCCTGACTGTTTTCATTGTAGCACTCTCTACTCATGTAGTCCAACTGAACTAATCATTGTTATAAGACTGGGCTCAGAATGGGGTTTGTTGCCAAGACATAGCAGGGATTAAACGATGATTGATTTTGTAAGGATGAGTTTTGTCCGTGCACATTTTGTCCATTCGTTTTTCAATTTCAAATGAAAATCGAAAGACAATTCGTTTGATTTTCAATAGGCAAAGGAAAAAGGAAAATTGAAAAACCAATTGTATCTTATTTTTCCATTAGGAAGAAGGAAAAAGTTTTGTTTTTCTTGAAACGCTAAACAAAATATTAAACTTAATATCGTTTAAAGGTAGTGTGCACAATTTACAATACTGGAATTTTCAAAATTGGCCGATTTGGGGGTTTGTTATTTACATAGTGTTTTACTCTACAGACTTGTTTCATTTTTTAAATTCACTACCTCAAAAATAAAGAATAGTGGTATTCATTTCTAACACTCAAAGCGCAGCTCGTGTAATTTGTTTAGCAAAAATCCATGGACCACAGGATGTTCCCTAGTGCCTAGATTTGCATTGTTGAGGCTGAGTTGCGGATATTGCCCTCCAAAAGTGCATTTTTCCACTGCTTCTTGTAGTGCTAGTGATCGGAAAATAACACTTCATGCAGTTGACTGCAGTCACCACCATAACTGCACGACCACATGCACAACCAACCATACAGTCATGCTTTGCACATGTAGATGTACGTCGCTCAAAAACCATCCACACACCATCAGTACCCATCGTAAACACTTTATAAATCAACAAATATGGTAACTACCCTCACAGTTTGGGCATTAAATTTATTGCACTTTGAAAAACGAGAAGTTAGATGTCTCAAAATCGCAGATTTTGTTTGAGAAAACAGCCTTTGCCACAGAGCTCAAAAAGGAGCAGCCGTAATGCACAGTGCTTCTTTGTTAGGACAGTACAATTTTCTTGAGGGGTGAAAGTAAGATGGTGATATATTCGCGTAAGGTAAACTCCTTTTTCATAAAGACACCTTAATTTCAAACGATTCAAATTCTCTTTTAGCCAGTTAGTTGTGATTGTATCATATTTCGTCACTTATATTGTAATAATGTATTTATGTGTACAGAAGGTGCATGGGCATCTCTTCTTCTCTCCCTGTTAATATAGACTCTTCCAACAGCTACACATGTCACACACATTTTTGTTGTTCCCATTTATAATGCCGGCATTCAAACGAATTGTATTGTCCAAAGATTGTCCATCCGGCTGAACTTTTAAATAAGTACAGCATTTCTCTTTTCTTGAAAAATGACAGCATTACGGGTGGGAAGATTCCATGGATTCCCTAACTCTTATTATTTACAAACTGTACAGTAAGATGTTTAAAGATGATTCAACCGTCCCATTTTTGCAAATCATGTAAACTGCCTTTTAATTTTATAACAGATGCCCAACACTTCCTTGAACAAAGTATTATGTGTAAAATTGAGATCAGTATGCAAACGAATACACCTAGTTTTCACAGATATTATCAACAGTTTCCAAATATCGTTTAAATGCCATGACTTTGGAAAGTGTCAGCCAGTTTCAGAAATTTTCAGAATTTAGTTATGTGACCATATTTACATGTAGTCTGAGAAGACGGTTTCTTAAAATAACAATGAAAAATAAAACTACTTGTATTCTTCAAAAAGTGCATTGATAGATCACCATGTTAGTTTTCACTTCAAACCACAGTCCTCCATCGCTCTTCATTGGGACATCCAGGTGTGACCGCCCTTGCCATGTTTTCTAGTGTGGTCTCGGTGGAAACAAGGCAGGCCACGCAAGCACGATGCAGACCACAACTGTCAAGACTTCTGTTTACCGTATGTTACTCCGTCGTCCACCCATTCAGGGCTACGCCTCTGCCTGGATCCGACCACTCTTCGGGACCTCCAGGTGTGCATTAGAAACACACACCCACACGGCCACCCTATGTCGTCTTCTCGAGCAGCCTTCTGGTGAATGCGAGCCTGGGTCACATATACTCAATGCTGACCACGGCTCAAACAACAGCTGCTATCACTACACGACGCATCAACCCGCTGGCCATGAGACTCCCGTGCCGGGGGCCACCTAGGCGGGAAACAGAGAAGTGTGTTATCTGGGCAACTCCCCACTATTTTCTTTGGCTATACCAGTGAAAAGGATACGAGACTACGTATGACCAGCCTACTGCATTTTTTTCCGGAACTCTGTTTTTTTTGGGGGGGGGGCCTCAAAAGTTGACCCTTGTGAATCGTGCGAATCCGTTAAGAAAATCGGGGGTACAATATATTAGGGGACGGGATCAAAAATACAGAGACCGTTCGCACGCGTCTGCATACGTTCCCTTCCATTCTGCACGCCTTCCCGTTCACCCCCGTTCCAAAGAGCACTTCGGAACGCGTTTCTGCCGTTCGCATGCATGAGTGATTCAGAGAGTATTGTTATGTTAATTGGCCATTCCTGTGTGTGCGAGAACGGCAGCGTCACAAGAAAGATGCGAAGAACAGGCATACAAGCTTTTCTTGAGTCTTGGCTAAATAAGTGTCGACAGTGTTTGGTCCAATAAGATTTTTTTCCGTCCTCTTAGAAAACGCTCATGTTGTCCCTTTGATGTTCTGACTTTCCGCATTTTATACATTCTTCATAAAAACCATCCCCTTCGAAGTTCTGATTAAAAAAAAGGCGAGGAGGAATGAAATATATTTTGACGGGTTGGGTGCTTGGAATAAGAAAAAATGTGAACAGGTACAGGAAAAAAATAAAAACCACGCGTCGTCTTGGTTTGGACAGAAAAAACACCAAGGAGGAAAGAATTTATATATTTGATGGGTTGGGATAGATGCTTTTAAAAAAAAATGCAGTGGTGCCAGGAAAAAATAAAAACTACAAGTGGTCTAGGTGTGGATAGAAAATAAATGCCGAGGAGGAAAGAATGAATATATTTGATGGGTTGGAATGGATGCTCCGAAAAAAATGCAGCGGTGCCGGGAAAGAAATGAAAACAAGTGGTTGAGGTGTGGATAGAAAATAAATGCCAAGGAGGAAGGAAAGAATATATTTGATGGGTTGGGATGGATGCTCCGAAAAAAATGCATTTTATCTTTTTAAGTATTTGGGTCACGCAGGCTCTGTTTGAAGATGCCGTTCGGTAGGATACACTTGAGGATAGGATACAGAGTATACAGAGGATACAGAGTAATGCCACTGTTGCCAAGAAATAGTATTACCAAGGGAAAACCTGGGCCCCTTCAAGTCGCCGCTAGCCAGACTTTGTTGTACAGCCTTTGATAAATTAAATAATGTTCCTTCATCTCCTTCTCTTGGCATTAAATTAGGCCTATGGCAAATAGCATTTTCCATGCCTTAAAATTCATAAACAACTTCTGCCACAAAAATTTAATCACCTTCCGGAAGAAAAGATATTCTTTTGAACAGCCCCAATGAATATATTTCTTATAATTACACCGTGATAAATTGCAACAACTTCCCGTCCGTTCTCTCTTTTTTTTTTGGAAGTCGTGTGTCGTCGGTAACAGCATGCCGGTATACACTGGGACAACTACAAATGCCTCGTTTTTGAGCTACATACTGTACATGTACATGTACAGTACATACATGCGTTAAAAACTCACTTGTTGGGCGGAGACAGAGCTGACATGCGGCGGCTTTTTTGTGTGTGTTGACCAAACGGTTAACGGCAAACTGAAAAGTTACGATTAAACATAAATTCCGACCCTTAAAATCTGTGAAGCACAAGTATCGTTGGATTGTTTTTTAAATGTGCAAAAGCAGGAATATTCTTTTTGCTGGAGGTCCTTAAAATTAAAGATTAAAAATCTTCAAAAAGTGCAGCCAATTTGGGGCTGAAATGTTTTTGCCTAAATCTCAATGACAAAACTCTGAAATGGTAGAATAAATTTGTGAAGGCTATAATATGCTCTGATAGGGAGGGGTACAACATGGAATGAAGTATAATGCGATCGGCAGAGCTCAAAATCCTTCCCCTAATTCTAGTGCAAAGAGTGCTGACATCGTAAGCGCTTAATGTTTTTTCTTCAAGTTCAGTATTGGCACGCTCTACATACCAAAAGTAAATAATGGCACGATCGGCTAACCTCAAATGCTGGAAAGATCTTTCTACTCCATAACAAACACACCCCCCCTCTCAAATCTTTATACAATGTATATCTTTTTGCTGATAAGAAGCAAAGTGTTACTTTGTGGAATGCAGCGTTTAAGTACTCTACATCAGAGAATTAGAAAGAAATGTCTTAAGCAGAAGAGTGGCCCAACATTTAATTTTCCCCGTTGTTTGCTGTTCACGGATAATTTTATTTCCTATCCATGGACGGTTGTTAGAACACCATTGTTGTTTCAGGGACTTCACATTTTCTTCGCATAGGTTTTGTGCCACTATGGGGGCCACAACATCTTGCTGTGTGCTCAGACCGTGACGGGTCTTTTGTTGTAGAGGAACGCAAGGGAACTTGAGGGCCGTTCTCACGCATGCAGAGTGGAGGAGCTTGAACAAAAGAATGCGTTCCTGGCATTGGCACGCGTGTGAACGGTCTCTGTATTTTTTATTCCACCCTAAATATTCATACCACATTCGCATGCATGCCAAAATGAACGGAAGAATAAAGTTTATTCTTTCTTCTCGAGGATCAGACTCGTTGGACTACCTCGTACGTCTGCATTATATTTTGCAATATACACTATACTTGTATACAATATACTTGTATACAATGTATTGTACCTACAACGTACTTTTGTATTCCTTACACATCCTCGTACCTGGGAATGAGGTTTTACAAGACTGGTATTTTGCATGCATTTTATATGAATAAAATGTGAAACCTGGCGCTCGTATCGAACCCAGCTGGGTCGTTCGTGCGCACACTGCTATGTAAACCGTATGCACATGATTTGACTACACACTAATGAGAACACACCCTTACACGGCTATACTTGTGGGGTATTTCCTTTGTTCTTGTGTACAAAACTCCCACACAACACACAAAAAATTTCAAATCACTCCAATGTAAACCAAATTCACTTTCCTGGGTTGAAATTTCGACCTTATGTCCCTTATATACACATCAAAATTTTCCCCTTTTTGAGTTATTACCAAATATCAATTCCGTGAAATTCTTGTGGGGTACCAATCACAAGGTAAAAACTGGCCTTGTGGGGTACTTGCCATTGTTCCCCATGTATAAGCGCATGAGGCCGCACAAACTTATAGAGTGTACATAGAGCGGTACACGTATGGAGCCCAGAATGCAACGTGGATGTATGCGTACACCAATGTGAACAGTATTACTACTGCCGACATGCGCACCAACACCGAGAACGTGTCTCTATGGGAGAAGCCTGCAGCCAACCCAGCATGCATGTGTTGGCATCGTACGTGTGCACATTCGTAGTATCGTACCGTGTGCATGTGTACAGTTGTACAGAGCCAACATGCTTTCCAAGTTCAACAGAAAAATTCTCTCAAAAGGAGACTCGTCAGCAAGAGAGCTAGATAAACACGTCTCCAATAAACTTAAATGGAATGGGTTGGAAGAGCATGTCACGGTGGACGCCCTGAAAGTGCAGTTAAGCCAGTGTTTTGTCAAACCAGCAATCGCAGGAAAAGTACTCTCTGGAGTATTATTTATTTTAAGTCCTGTTTTGTTTTAGTGGAACTTATGTGCAAAAACAACTTAGAAAAGTTTGCATTTTTCTTAAGAGTGGACTGAGACCCTCAAACATAATTAAATGAGAAATATTAATGTTTGATTTGTCCACCGTTGCTAAAATTACAAAACAAAATTAACTTCATAAGGGCCAGTAATTTCAAAATAATGTTGCTTAGAACATGCCCCAGAGAGGCTTAGAATGCACCACAGAGCATCTAGACTTTAAAATTTTCTGAGGCCCTTAAGTGGGCCCTGGACTCAATGCCATAATGGTTTTGGGCTCGCAGTTTCAGGTTTTTTCACATCCTCCAATCACATCCTTGTGTATGCAATCTTCCCACCACGGGTGCCTATTCACAAAGGCCTGCGATACATGAGTAAGCACCTCATTTTCCGCCCCCCTGCCCCATCGACCGCCCGATTGAGCCTTGTGACATCTGAGATTTCATCATCGGGGGCACCCAGGTATGAAACAGTAGACAGCAATCTCTGGGCAGGCTCCCCTTCATTGCTGGCCCTGCCTTGGTGATTATGCCATTCGAATCAGCATCTGCACCTCAGGCGTCAGAATTTACCAAACTTCACACCAACATGGATTCTGTAGGATCCTTTTATTTAGTAATCCCAGGCTTTTCCCAGGGGCTCCCCAGTATCATATCTGCACATCTACACCCACTATGTCCTATAACATAAGTGATCTTCACAGATTCTTCTGCACAGCCTCGCTATGCCCCACATACTGTCCGGACACAAGTTCCTCCCATGTGGGCAAGTCCAAGTTCTATATACTGTGACTGTTACAAGGCCTGACAAAACTGGGCCTACTTGCTTGGCTTTGTCATGAGTGTGTCACTGTTAAATCTTCCGATTGTTCCCTGCTTGATCGAAATGAAGAGGTGTACTTAGCAAGGCTCCCTCCATTTATTGCTTCCACCCATCAGGCCAGGGTTATAAAATGGGGATTTCAGGCTGCTTGTTTCTTAGAGCAATCTTCTATCTTCTGACGCTCCTTTTTCGACTTACAATTTTTCTTTTTTTCAATGCACTTAGCCAGGGAATAAAAGTGGGATTTCAGGATACTTGTTTCTTAGAGCAATGTTCTAAAAATTCTCCATGCATGCAGTTAAATGGCCAAAGTCCGTCAACCCAGGGACACAAACGGCCACTCCAAACATAGGACAGGGTTCATTTTTCAATTCTTCATGAATTCTTCATTCAGCATCATTTTTCATGTCCTAAAATTACAGACTGTTGCTAAGGTCAACTTTATCCGACTTGCCTAGTCTTCCAGCAATAACTTTTTGTTCGATAAAGATGAAGTCAAACCATCTTTATCTAGCCTACATGAAATCTTTCCTTATGGTCTCCAATTTATTTCATCTGTCTCTTTATCAGAGTACCTTTTTGCACTTGAAAGGGATTTCTCCCCTCTGTCAATCCCCACTTTCAGTCGTACCAAAAAAAAGTCACCTCTATCTTTAAGTAGTTCAGAAACTAACAGGAAGCTACAATGGATTCGGAGGACGAACACTAGGACAATGTCTCATACCCCTTTCTGTCGCCCCCCGGCTCCACACCAGTCGAGTCTTGCTGTGCCCTCTTCTCAACCCTCATGGGCAGTACTGCAAGATGCAGACCCGAAGGGAATGTCAGTGCTGCCCCTTTCCCTTGGGTTTGACACCAATGACCATACCACTTCTCAAGTGGCCTCAATACCTGAACTTAACGGTTCTAGCAGGTATTTGGCCGGTCAGATGAATACCTGAGTCTGCCCTTTCGGCTGACCACTCGGATTCATGTCTGCCCCTTCCTTTGGCCCAACTCACCATTAAAATCCAATCTTCGTTAATAATTATTACATACATGTATACATGGGTTTCCCTCTACAATAAAATGCCCCTGTCAGATGTAACCCAGGCTTCGTTGGTGGATCTGAAATTGTCTTATTTCACACCCCATTCCATCTGTGGGAATGCGAGTTCCTCTTCTCCATCTACATCAGAGGAACGTCTGAGCTTTGACTCTGTCACTCTGTCTCTCTTTCCTAGGAGTCCTCACCTTGACCATTTTTACCGCCTATTTTCACCAACTAGCCGTTTCCTCAATCGAACACATTGGTAACTGGCCCTTTGTAGACAGATGTACAGTAAAGACTGGGGCTTACTCTGGCTTCACATGTAAGCTTACCAGCCATCCTGGATTTTCAGACAATCTCTTGATTCTAATCATACATTCTCCGATTTAACTGAGTTTGGCTCTCATCTTCTGCCTTGTCCTTTTGCATAAGAGCTAATTTTTAGGCTGAGGGTGAGCCTGGTAGACCTGGTTCGTCTTTGTCATCTTTATGAGGTCCCACCTTCTAACATTCTCCTAGCCCAAATGTGACTTGACTGTTTCCTTCCATACATGATGGACTTCAAACAGTCGCACCTCTTGTTGGCAGTTGAAATCAAGGATGGACCCTCAACTTTTGGTTTTTACTGGCCCTTCCCGAATTTCACAGAGTACTTCCATTCCCGAATTGTCAGATTTCAGGAACAGGAGTGTTTTGGTTATCATACTGTCACTTCAGCAGATAAATCACCCAGAAGATATGTAATCATTACACCTTGGCCCTCCAGACATTTCAGATGTTCCTAGGAACATTGGCTTTAGGGATTAACCCGAAGACAACCAAAATCCCAAATCCAACACTCCCCTTAACACGTGTCTGCTCTCAGAGAAAAATTCACCTAGTAGAGCAGACTCTGCCCTGCAAGGTGACTGAGTCAGTCTTTAGATATACTTGGCAAGCTAAATACTGACCTCCCTGCCCCAACAGAACACTAAGTTGCTGATGTTCTGCACCAGTCTACCCTCTCTTGTAGGTCATATGACCCCTTTTTCTTTTTAGGCAGGGTAGGATTGCTCATCCATGTGCCTCTCTCTGTTACCTCTGATCCTGACAATTCAGCTAGAATTGGACAAGATAGATAACTTCTTTCATGCCATTCAGGCCTTCCAACCCTAGTGCCGCATTTAGCCAGGCTTCTGGCATAACTCTGTTCATGATGTAACAAACAGAGTGTGCTCCCAATTAAGACACTGATGAATGCAGTAGCCAATTCTTCACTCATTTGGAACTCAGAACTGCAGTCAGTATGTAGCTACTGCCTGCAGTCACAGCTACCAAATGTGTTTCCTCCATACAACACTGACAGTGTTCGTTCCAACTAGTTCATACTTGTTTGGGACCCCTGGCGAGTCCTCAAGCCCTTCCAAGGTTCTCCTAGGAATCCTTCGTAGAGGCCTCACTGCCACACATATCGGTGAGGCCGGCTTTTCTACTTCGAGTAACTATGTTTTTCCTGGATTGTGGTCTGTTGATGGTATCTGTTACACATTTCTGCTCCTTTGGGTAGTGATACTACAGTGTACTTCTCAACTACACCATAGACTTCTGCTCAAACCCTATTTATTCTCAACTCGCTGATTAGACAACTTAGTCTTTAATGTCATAGAGTACTCCTGCTCTCCAAATTACAAGCCTTGCTGTCCTGTCCCTAATCCTCTTAATGATTTCAGGGTTCAGGATTCAGAGCTGAGAGGTATTATGGCTGATACACTTACTTTACTGGCATACTTTGCCAACATTCTTTGGCAGTGTCCTTCTGAAGTTATCTGTATGACAAATGCTAGGGACTCTATGGCCCTTTAACTCTTGCTAACGTAATAAAGTTTCACAACGAATTCTTTCCTGATGTGTTCTCACTCACCTCTACACAGAGAATACGAGGACCCATACTCTGTGAGCTACCCCCAGCTCTACACCATATCCAGTGGTCTCCTCCTTTCTACAGTAGACTCTTATCATTCCACACAGGCACACACACTTTCAGTGCATCGTTGCCTATCCTCCTTCAATTCGGGGTATGGTGCTACTCTGCATATATAATGATTGTTTGGGTAGATTTAGTGTAGTGGACTCCTCACCCAAAGCAGTGTGGGTAAAGTCTGCTAACAAATACCTGCCCAAACAGTAACAGCCCTCCCACCCTCCCCATACTGGATCAGGCCTCATGCTCCAAAAAAGAATGATAATATGGTTGCAATGTCACTATGCATCATAGGCCTAGAAGACACTATGGTTGATCAAATTTTTACCGAATAGAATCGAACACAAAGGAATTTGCATATTTAGTGACAGTTTGGGTAGGTATTCGTTAGCATACTCTTTCCACACTGCTGTGGGGGAGGAGTATCCTTTAACTACAATTTTGGATGAACACATGCATGTCTATCAGAAAATTGTTCCCTGAAGCATCCTGTGTGGGTTGCTGCTTTTCTTCATATTTGTGATCATGTAAACCTTGTCATGGGCAGTAATATGGACACAAGGTATAAAGTCAAATAAACTTTACCACCGGAGATACTAGTAATGCTAAATTAAGTGGTTTTTAAGCAGTGGGTTGATTTTATTATTAGCCAAATTATTCAGAAATTGAGCAAAATATGTTCATTTCAAGAAAACATGAGAGGATATCATCATTTTAAAGGTTTCTTTCCAGCAAATCAAGGAAAGTTGATCCCCCTTTAAAACCCCCTACTGTGAAGATCTTACCAAATTGAAGAGCGACATACAAAGTGAAAGTGATCCTTAGTAAATGTCATGATGACACTGTGAAATACACGTACATTAATATTAATATTATAAAAGAGACAATTCAGTATTTTTCAGATGTGTAGCTTCATTTGCAGTGTCATTGTTGCACAAGTGCAAGAGTGAATTTTAATTCAGTGCAGAGTGGCAGTCAGCATTTACCTGTAGTCATAAAGAGAAATTGTTTAAAACGCCTAACATTGTGGAACTTGATATTATTTAATTTATTTTTTTTGCTGAGTTTCATCTTAGTGTGTCACATTTTAAGAAAATAGAAATCTTACGAGGGTCTTGCAGTTGTCAAAGAATGTAGCATGTGTTACCAAACAGAGAGACACAATAAGCAACACTTCAGTCAGAAAAGAATGTTAAAATCAGCTTTAATAATTATTTTTATGAAATAGTCCACTTGTCACCAAATATGTGGGAAAATTACTTATCTTCACTAGTGGTGCAGCCAAACTGCCAAACCAAACAAAAATTGTCAAACATGGCACAACCGAACCTGCCAGTTCAGATGTTCGGCTTTAATAAGGCATGACCTTGATAGTGCACAGACAGCACACAAGAAAACGTGATAAACAGCAAACACAATGAAAAATGGATAACGAGTTTTGCTATATCCGCGCTCGGCACATGTGCGGTACACACGTACTATAAATGTACTGTACATGTACAGTACATACATGTACAGTAAACTTACCATGGCCCTGCATCACGCGATGGTTGTAAAAAGCATGTGGTGAGAATTCACTAATAATCAACTGAGAACACACAACATGTGGTATTTCTGCTACACAAGAATTCTAAATTCTCACCACATCCAACTTAGTTTATGTATGTTCAAATTTAGCATTGTTTGCCAATCTCCTTTGAAAAATGATTCAAGCTCTTCGATTGTCAAACTAGGTTTATTAGGAATTTTCCTAGGCTGTCCTACAGACTGCGAGGTCCTGATACAACTCGCATCTCCACCATGTGGCAAGTCAGATGCCAACTCAGCATAGTTCGGAATATTCGTGACTGAACCACAACAAAATTTCATGAAAAATGCACCTTTTCTTCCTTGTAAGATGTCCCACCGTTGCCACCAATGTAGCATGGTCGTCTATGGATTCTTCCACATCTGACAAAAATCAAGGTAACACAGAGATTTCTGGTTCCAGGGGTGTCTTCTGCTATTTATTTCACAAAACACAGCCTATAGCCTTACTCTTTCCAAACACGAACTGTCATGTCCTTGGCAACGCCGCCCAAAATAAAGAAAACAAACCTACTGCGCTGGTGCCGCAGGCTACCGATCTCCGGGGCCAACCAGCAGGGGCTCCACTGCACGGCTCCATCATGGTTTCAGCCAGTGCCCTCTACCGGCCGGTCGGTGCCGATGCTGCACTATATACCCCATACAGATGTACTGTACACCGTGTGTACTACATTGTTTATGCTTACAGAGCATATGACTTTGCTAAGCCCAAGTGCATACTCAAGTTATACTGTCATTTACTTAAAAAGGTTTCTCAGTGTTTTAGAATTTAACGGGATCACTATTCTAAAATGATACTCATTCATTGTCATCATTCTGAGAATTAAATCAAGATGCTTGATAAAGACTTTTCCTTCTAAAGTTTTCTCACTTCCACTACATCCTTTTTCTAATTGTATAAGCCCTGTCTCATGGATAGTTCGACAGTACTTTCTCTACATGCACTTTACTCTACTGTATCCTATTCTACTCCACTAGCAATTCATCACAACCCTCTCAGTCATGGTTGTTGAATGAAGTCATAGTAAAAACTCATTGTTAAGATTGTGTTCCGACTGTTTTCACAACTAGTAGCTCTTATTCCATCTTATACTTCATTCTAATTGCACCCAGTGACTACCAATTTAATGTACTTATCAGAAAACATTTTCTTTTGTGATTATGATGAATACATACATGACATGTGGGCTGACTGGCTGCTTTTGATGAGCAACATTTTCCATCTGCAGATCTTTCTAAGGAAATATTTGCTGATACAAATAATGTACATGTAGCTAAACCAGACAAATGTCTTCTCTTTAACAAGTTACCTCCATGGAAAAGAATTGGTTCAGTTTATCCAAACATTATTGGAACAGCAACTCTCTAGGCCAGTCCTTCATTTTTAATAAGAAAATGCAGGAGAGCTATAAATCCCTCCTCCAATCTGTCAGGAAAGTGAAAAATGAGGTCAAATGATTGTTTGTAACCTGGGGTCTTGTTTCCACTTTCTCTGATATAATATTCTTGAGACAATTTTTTAAATTAAGTTAGTTTTAGTTCAATTAGAAATGGGTTTACGATACATACATCATCTCAGTGTTTGATTTTTTTTATTTGAATCAGAATTTTATAGGCCTACTTGCAAATTAAACATAGACTATTTACATGTGGGCCTGACTAACGTTACATGTAAATTTCAACCTACAATTCAACACAGTTTCACATCATGTACATGTCCCTTTAATTGAAAAGTGCAAGTGAACCTGTTTCATCCTGATTTGAGTATTTCTTTCCAAAAAACCTGAAGGGCATTTGAAAGTTTAAACTGCACTTCAACTTTATTCGGTTGATGCAGACGGTAACAAACCAACGCCAATCAAAATAGGAAATCATTGAACCAACACACACGCACTTGTGAACATAACAAAGTTTACGAATGATTATGGTCTGACACGTACTCACTGGTGGGTTTTCTGTGCGAATTCAATGAGTGCACGCGTTGTACATGTATTATGTATACTGTATGTATGCCTGGAGCAAGGTTTGCATGATGACCAAAAGTTCACGGCACACTGCGCTTTCTGCTTAAGCGCCCCGTAAAGAAGATCGATACTGATTGGCTCTCTTGTCACTGAAAATCAACACTGACCAATAAAAACATGTAACATATTGTACCCTGTACAGCGAAACTGCATGCGACATACTTGCTCATGCAAGCATATGTACAGTGTACATGTACAGTACAGTGTGCATGCTACACGTGCGTGCAGGGCCAGCTGGCTGGTCTGAAAGCAGGCAACGTTTGTGATGCAATGATCTTAATGTCGCTGAACTGAAAAAGATCCCCCCTCATAATTTTGTAGTTTCGCCCGTTACCCTTTTGGTATTTAAATATTTTCTTTTATGATTACAATCCATCGGCCAATCAGAATAGGCGACGTAAATGGGACCCTCGTTAGCGTCATTCAAATGCTGACCAGAGACGAGGAGAGACTTGTTATTTATTTCCTCTCCATTTCCTGTTTTCCAGGTAAATTTGTTATTTATTTTCAATATCTAATAATTAATTGATTTTGTACAGTTATATCTACTTGTACATGTGTATTACCAAGGATTCAGTACGTAGGCGTTGCTCCTAAGAAATATTTGCTAAGTCGTGAGCATCTTATAGCATTTCCTTATTTACACCCACCTTTGAATTATTCTTAAATCTTAAGTTGCCTAGATTTAAAGTAACTATATGTACTATTGAATCATTGGTATCGTACCGTAATTCGCCCATTGGTGGAGAATCCAGGTTGAGGACAACCAGCCGGCTTCAGTCAATCTTGAAGATTTCAGCACACCGAAGAGCCAGTGTCAGCGGGCCGTCCCAGCCCATGTTCTGATAGGCATGAACCGACGTACCAGCGAAGCTTCCCTGGAGTCATAGAGCACAGTCAGTGCTATGGAGCAGGCCATTCCAGTCCATATGTTCTGGTCCTGTGTCCTGAACGCATCTATACCGAAGAACACCTGAGGCCGTGCCGATCGGCTGAGCGTGTGACCAACCTGAGAGCTATACCTATCACTGGACGACAGGATTCATTGAACATTTGCTGTGAACATTTTCACTTCGGACATTCGCAAGATTTCAAGAACTGACTTTTTAACTTGATAACGAACTGATCATACAACCCAGCTCAAGATACCAGTTCAAGGCTGTGTCTCTGTCCGTGACAAGTTGTCATTCTCTGTCAAGTACATGTACTTGTGATCAAAGCGTCTGACTGTCAGCCCAAAAAGACCTCTCATCCTGTTGTCAAGATGCCGTAAGTGAATTGTAAGGCTTCATTGATTCTCACTGTGTGATTTCTAAGTTGAGTAATGGCATTTAAATAGTTTTCTAAATCTTACTTGTTGCCACCTGTCATAGCTTCAGCTGGTACCAAAGCATTTTCTAATTCCAAACCAATTAGTATAGTGTGTTGATCTTTTGGTGACAAAACAACTGGTACGAACTCTTTTAATGCCTTGCTAGATTGGGTGCATTTTGTACTTGCCTTCTAATTTTTTTTTTTTTTGCTAGAGATTGATGTGTAGTCGGTTTAATACAAGTCAGTATTTTGTTAATTTTTTTTTTTACGCAGCACTCGTTTGATTTAAAATACTAATTCTCTTTCAAGTGAGTACCATGTCCACTTCAAAGAAGCAGTCTCCTTGGGATGGTCCACTTCAGTTCCCGACACTCACTCCTATTTGCAATCCATCAAGCAGGAGGCCACTTCCTCCAATGTTAACTCCGCAGAGACCAAGATCTGGAGAGAGAACCACTACCAGGTCCCCACATGCACTACCCTCAGATGATCTTCCAAACTGTCAATCTCTACCTGAGAAGTTTGTATCTGACCTGAGGGATCTGGAGCAAAGAATCTTGTCTCTTCCCAAGTAGCAACCAGAACAGCCTCCACAACGGTCTCACCAGTCTTGTTCCTCTCTACCAGGCACATCTGCTAAGACTCAGGGTCATCGCAGTTTTACACCACACTTAATGGGTGCTTTCCCGATGCCTACCCCGCCACCGTAGTATCACCAGGTAAAGAATGTCCCAGTGTTCACCAGCCGTGAAAGCTCAGCAATCTGCATCGAAGACTGGATCAGAGACACCAAGTACCTGATCGATACAACATCTTACATGCAGTTTTCAACTGTCGTCAGGTATCTTGGCTTTGCTGCCATGAAGTTGGTGTTGAATCTTTCGCCCAAACAACAAACACCGAGCTTCGCATTCGCCGAGTTACGAGCACTGTTCGGTGAAGTCTCTTTTCTTGGCAATCCATTGGCCAATTTTTATGAACAGTTCAGACTGCCAAATGAGTCCCCCACCATCTATGCAATTGAACTCAAAGCTACCTTACGCGACGTAGAGGAACGAATCAACTGGGGACAACCTCTCCAACCCGAAACAGAATGCTGACTCAGCAGTTCATGAGGGGAGTCAGAGATGAAAAAGTGACTCAACGACTTGCATCCATGAAGCCCAGGGACATGACTTTTCGAGAAGTGCAGATGGAGTTACGACAGAGAGAGAGTCAAGATTGGCATCTGTCTTCAAATCTGACCAAAAGGCGCAATCCCAACTAACCCGATCACAATCCTCTCCTTCACAAAAGAAGTGTCTCAAAGCAGTGTCAATGCAAAGCCCTCCTGCTGAGAAATCCCAACAAGTGAGTAACGAAGTTCTGCAAGATCTGCTTCTGAGCACCAACTTGCAGAGAAAGTCGAGCAGATGTCGACAAAGCAAAACCAACCTCGTCAGCGCCCAAGAGCAGATACCAAACTGATCTTGTCTACGTCTGTCACCGCTGCGGACAAGAGGGCGACATCACCAAGGGATGTCGAAGTCTGCTGTTAAACCAGCAAGGCCCATGACCACAGGGCAAGCCGCTGGAGCCACCAAAACCCTATAAATCTTATTTCCATCTCCAGAACCAAGCACCAAGGTCAACCAGAGTATCAGAAGCTCATTGGTCCCACCAACAAAGATTCAGTCGAAGTAAATGGTGTACCTTACATAGCTCTGATTGACTCAGGATCCCTAATCACTTCCATTACAGAAGACCTTTGGAAAGAACACCCCAAACTGTGCAACATTCAGCTTACCCCTGCTGGTATCTCCATTGAAGGTGCTAATGGCCAGAAGGTACCCCACCTTGGCGTTATTCCAATCACTCTGACGATCCTAGACATTGTCTATGAGGAGATCCCAACTTTTGTTGTCCCGTCGGACAACTACTGATGGCATGTACATCTGCTCATTGGCACTGGTGTCATCCGTGCCTCCAGACAAGACCAGAATTTGACTAGAGGTCCTGAATTCATGCAATCCATCCAAGCACAGAACAAGGCATGGTGCACCGCATTCATTAACACTACAGTATCTGAACCAGGTGATGAACAAGGAAGAATTGGCAACGCAAAGTAAATCGGTGGGTTTTCACGTACAATACCACCCGGGAAAGAGGTTGATGTGATCTGTCAGGCGCCATACACAGGAGATGGTACCTACATAGCATTGGTTGAAGGATTTCCCAGAATAGGTCATGTCTAAAGGTCAGAAGTCTTGTAGCAGAAGTTGGCCCTAACCGCCGAGTCCCTGTCTGACTCTGTAATCTATCAGCCAAACCAATCATCATCAGAAAAAATACCCATCTGGCACGTCTTTCATCAATCTTTCGAGTTAATGAGAGAGTGGACACACCTCACCCACTGATGGCAGACAAGCAGTCAGACACTGTCAAATTGACATCAGGTCCAGAAGTTGTTGAGTGTCTGCATCAAAACCAAACAAGTGTTAATGTCCCACTCAGCAAAGCAACGAACACCTTGGCAGAGGTCTCTGCTACAATTCCATCTCTCGATTTGTCAAGTGCTCTCCTTCAAGATGAAATTCAGAAGAAGCAACTTGAAGATCTCCTTCAGAGAAACTTAGATGTGTTCTCAAAAATTCCTTGGATTTTGGCCACACCTCTACAATCAAGCACACCATCCCATTGATTGATGATCAACTTTTCGTCTTCCACATCGAAGGATTCCGCCCTCTCAGTACTAAGCAGTACGAGAACATTTGCAGGTAGTGGAAGAGTCTGGAGCTATCAGGTATAGTTGCAGTCTTTATGCATCTCCCAGTACATAAAAGTAGTACATAAATACATAAAAATAGTACATAAAAAGGATGCCTCTTTGCGGATTTGCATTGATTATCAACAGCTGAATAGCAAAACAGTCTGGGATGCGTTTCCACTTCCGCGAATTGAGGATGCACTAGATGCCCTTGGGAACGGCGCTCTTCTCTCCACATTAGATTTGACATCTTGCTACTGGCAAGTAGAGGTTGACGAGAAAGATAAACCCAAGACAGCATTTACGACCCTTTGAATGTAACCTTATGCCATTCGGTCTTCAAAATGCTCCTGCAACCTTTCAACAGTTAATGCAAATTCGCTTAGGTGATCAGAACTACTCGACAATGCTGCTTTGATATCTTGATATCGTAGTGTTCTAGGCAACCTTTGAGGAGCACATCCAACATCTGGAAAAAGTCTTTGCCTGTCTTCGCCAACATGGTCTCAAACTGAAGCCGTCGAAGTGTTTCCTGTTGCAGAAGGAAGTTAAATATCTTTGACATGTTGTCTCATCTGAAGGTATATCCACCTATCCCAAGAAAATCTCACAAGTGAAAGACTGGCCAACTCCGACCAATCAGAAAGAGCTTCTTAGGATTCTTGGTTTCTCTCGGTACTACATATGCTTTGCGAAGGGCTGTTCAAGCATTGCTGCTCCACTGTACAAACTCACAGCAGGAGATGTAAAGCTCAGGAAGAAAGGAAAAAGAGAACAGTCTGTTTCACCACCTTCATATGTCTGGGATGAAGAGTGTCAGATGGCATTCGACCTGCTGAAACAACTCCTCACTTCCCCTCTGATCCTTGCTTATGCAGACTACACCATTCCATTCATCCTCCAGACAGATGCCTCTGGCGTTGGTCTTGGTGAGTTGAGTCAGGTTCAGAATGGCAAAGAACAGGTCATTGCATATGCTAGTAGAAGGTTGACACCGGCAGAATTCTGCTATCCAGCATACAAATTGGAATTTCTGGCACTGAAATGGGCGGCTACAGAAAAATTCCAAGATTACCTGCTCAACAATAAGTTCTCCGTCCTTACAGATAGTAATCCGTTACTCTATATCACTACATCGGCAAAGTTAGATGCAATGGGACAGAGGTGGGTTGCCGCCCTTTCTCAGTTTGACTTCACAATCAAGCACCGCCCTGGTAAGAACAATGGAGCAGCTGACACCCTGTCCAGGAAGCCGTATGTCTCAACTACAAAGACATCACTGGATTTCCAGAAAGAGGCCATCACCATCCCTCATGATGTCGTCCGAGCACTCTGTTCTGGTTACCCTGCTGCCATCAAACCGTTTATGGAACCTGTTGTTTTCCAGTACACCCCAACTTGACACCCCAGATGTTCCATGTAGGGTGTTACCTAATCTGACACAGGAGGACATCATGACATCACAGCGAGACAACCCCAAAATAGGCCGAATTATCCTCCTCCTAGAACAGAACAAGAAGCCTGTATCGATTGATCGCGCAAAAGAGTCCCAGGAGTGTTTCCTGTACTTGCAACAGTGGAACAGGCTCCATCTAAAGGATGAAACTCTGTACCGAACCATTAAATCACAAGATGGAGGAACATCATACCAGCTTGTTCTGTCCAAGGAGTTCAGGGAAACGGTTCTAGTCTGTCCCCACAATGAGCTAGGACATCTTGGATATGAACACAATCTTGATATGGTTCGGCAATGATTTTTCTGGCCAAAGATGGCGGAGGATGTTAAGCAGTGGTGTGAGCGTTGTAAGAGATGTTGTCTCAGAAAAACCCCATTGTGTAAGACTAGGGTTCCATTGGTCAACATCACATCCAGTGAACCCCTTGACTTCCTCAAACTTGAGCGATCAAAAGGAGGAATAGAAAATATCCTAATAGTCACTGACCATTTCACAAAATATACACAGACCTACTCCACCCGCGATCAGAAGGCACACATAGTCGCCAAAGTCCTATGGGAAAACCTCATTGTACCCTACGGTTTCCCTGTCAGAATACATTCTGATAAAGGAAGGAATTTTGAAGGCCAATTGATAAAAGAGCTCTGCAAAGTTTGTGGGATTTGTAAAAGTCGAATAACACCTTATTATCCTAAAGGGAACGGTCTCACCGAGCGATTCAACCACACTTTGCTCAATATGCTTGGAACCCTAGACATAAACGAGAACACTTTGCTCAATATGCTTGGAACCCTAGACATAAACGAGAACCGTGACTGGAAACAGCATGTCAGCACAATGACTCAAGCGTACAACTGCACCCGCCATGAGACGACCAGTCACGCCCCCTTCTACTTGATGTTCGGGTGCCATCCAAATTTTCCAATCACTCTTATGTTTGGGTTTGCCCCGGACAACCAGAAGGATTCTTTATCATACGACAAGTTCGTTGATAACCTGCGAGAACATCTCAGATCCTCATACAGAGCAGCACAGATCATTATTGACAGGCCGCGAGTTAAGCAGAAGCAGCTTTATGACCGTGAATCACACAACGCCCCTCCCATTCCTGGTGATCATGTTCTTGTGCTGCGCAAACACATCACAGGCACACAGAAACTAGCTGACCGATGGGAGCCACAACCTTATGTTGTTGTCTCGAAGCATCAAAACTTGCCTGTCTACATTGTTGCCAATCAGGAAATCGGCAAGGAGAGAACGCTACACTGAAACCTACTGACTCCATGCATGTTTCTCCCTGTTGAAGACAACCAAAAGAACACACTTCTAAGAATAGAGGAGTCCGAAGAAGAAGGAAACCAGAAAACAGAAGAGATATGTGCAACTACTAGACAGAAACCAGAGACAGAAATTGAAACTACGTCTCAAGAAAGTCAACAAATGAGTGATGAGGCAAATGATGATGCCATCCTCGTGACATTCGTTCCAGAATACACAAGCTCCTGCTCAGCGAAGATGAAAGAGAAAGGCCCTAAACAGACACATCCAAATGATTCATCCGGCCACTCTACAATGTCTCCATCTTGATCTACATCTTGATCTCCATCTGGATCTTTATCTCCAACATTATCGGCATCATCTTTGCTGCCATCCTCATCACACCAGTCTAGTGAAACTTCACCTGATCTCCATCTCCCACAACGGCCACACAGAATATGCAGGCCACCTAACAGATTGTCGTATGACTTCCTTTTCCAAACTAAACAACACAGAGTTCACCCTGAGAATCACTGAAAGAACTCTATCAGTCAAAATTAAAATCTGCAAGAGGAGATGGAAGAGTCCGGAAATGGCAGAGGCCAGAAGAAAGGCAGGTGTGAGGTTTTTACTGCAACAGTTTTATTGGAATTCACCCATCGTATTGTGTTTGATGAATGTGTGTCATTATATTTTTTTCTTGTATATACAAATGAAAGGGACTACTAGGAATTTTACGACCTTCCAGTGTATAATAGATGTGCCACTATGCAAATTTAAATTTGTGTAGGAGTTAAGCAATTGTCTATTTCTTTTTCCTTATGTACAGAATTGACTGAATGGAAAGTTATCCAAAGTGTGTTGGTCATATTTGTATTATGTGAATATGAACCTCTTAAATTTTATTGTGCAAGTCAAATCAGGCGCCGGAATGACATGTACTTAATTTGAGGAAAATTAAAATATAAAGTATTTAGTAGTCTAATTGGTTCAGTCACCTCTGTACACAATTTTTGTTTATATAATTTGTATACTAATCATAAATAGCGCAAATGGCGAGGACACCATTTCCTAAACAGAAGGGAAAATGTTGCCGAACTGAAAAAGATCCCCCTTCATAATTTTGTAGTTTCGCCTGTTACCCTTTTGGTATTTAAATACTTTCTTTTATGGTTACAATCCATCTTCCAATCAGAATAGGCGACGTAAACGGGACCCTCGTCAGCGTTATTCGAATACTGACCAGAGACGAGGAAAGACTTATTTATTTCCTCTCCATTTCTTGTTTTCCAGGTAAATTTGTTATTCTTTTATTTTCAATATCTAATAATTAATTGATTTTGTACAGTTATATCTACTTGTGTATTACCAAGGATTCAGTCCGTAGGCGTTGCTCCTAAGAAATATTTGCTAAGTTGTGAGCATCTAATAGCATTTCCTTATTTACAACCACCTTTGAATTATTCTTAAATCTTAAGTTGTCTAGATTTAAAGTAACTATATGAACTATTGAATCATCGGTATTGTACCGCAGTTTGCCCATTTTGCTTCTTTATTGTTGGTTTTGAAGTGATTTTTCTATATTGTTGTGTAAATTTCCAAGATGGCGGCTGTAAGATACGGTTTGGCGGGAAATCGCCAAAAGCCGCCATTTTGCACCTCATTCTACTTCCAGTACTCGTTTACTAGTATGTCCTGGTATGGTGTAATTCATTTGTTTTATTTATTTAGATTAAGTTTGTAAATACTAACGATTATTCAAATGCCTACCAGAGACAAGGAAAGACTTGTTATTTTATTTCCTGTTTTCCAGAAATAAACCGACATCAAGAAATCTTAGCCGGTGCGTCCTCTCCCATTTTATTGACTTGTAACAACCAGGGTCACACTAATATATTCGTTCAATAATTATAGGCCTGCGTATGCAAGTCGCGATGGCATAAATGTAAAATCCACTGTTATCCACTGTGTTTGTCATATCGTTCATTATTTTAACGGTGCCCTTACATTTCTTCAGGGGCGCGATGTTTTATGCTCCTGCAAAGTTTCAATCCAATCAGACATGTACCTCAGAATATATGCATAATTTAAGTTTGCACCTTTAATATCATGTCATGTGACGACGTCATAGAGACAATTTCTTTCTCACACCCTCTTAGGCTGATGGACTATGCACCAAATATGAAGTCAGTCAGATATACAGAAGTATGTGAGTCTGTGACATCAAACAATGTGCACAAAACCTATGTAGACAAAACTGTACCTGTAATGTCGTGCCACGTGATTAGCGTTTGAATCAAAAGCTTTTTACAACACATTAGTTGATATTTTGAATCTTGGTTCTATTTGAAATCGAACGAAAAGGAAAATTTAGTCTAATTTCTCTCTCGTTTCGTTCGTGTAAATCATTTCCCTTTGAAGATATCTGCAAGGTTTGACCCCTTCGAACACTTCACGAGATAGAGTGCTTTGAAGAGTGCATCTTTAATTTAATTTAACTTGTCAACTGATGTCATCATCACATCAGGTATTATTCATCTGAAGCACTCCCTTTCCATGATATCTGCAAGGTTTGAAACCAATTGGGTACTTCACGAGATATAGTACTTTAAAGGATACTTTGGTGGGACAACTGATACCTATTGTGGCAGACCAGCAGACTGGCCTGATCGGAGATGGAATTGACCTGGCCTAACCCCAGAAATATATTTATTTAACCTTATGCAAAAATGAGCGGCTATCCAAATGCAAGGGGGAATATCGGTTAATGAACGGTGGACTCTGCCTTATGCCTTCTTTTGGTGGAAGTTTACCACCGCTCTGTGATTAAGTAATTGATGCCAAGGTCAAAGAAGGTTACAATAAATGTCAATACAAGTGATACAGGACTTGACTAAATCTCACAGTGACCAGTGATTTCTAAGGCAATTATATGATTGGTTTATTCAATGTCAGTGCTTCAGTTATCCTTTATACACAATAGCAATTAGTTATGATTAGTTATGAGGTAGGTAGTCCTATGTGGTAAACTGCACCACAAACGTGATTAGTTAAGAAATTTATCCTCAGCCTACACCAGGGTAACCCTCACGGTGATCAGGGTAACCCTCACAATAACCAGGTAACCCTTAATGACCAAGTAACCCTCAAGTCAACAGGTAACCTTCAAGTCAACAGGTAACCCTCAAGTCTAAATAATCTACCAATGGCTGATAACTGATGAGTCTTGACCACACAAGCAAAGACAATCTTCGTAATCATATAGCACAACAGGGTAAGCTTATACAACAATAATTTCTATTGGCTTACGAAGAAACACAGTTCCAAAACTGCAACAAGGTTCAAGGTAACTTGAATAACCCTCACCCAATTCAAGTTATTATGAAATAACACCGGGTCAGTCAATTAAGAAGGTGATTATAATAGTCTTTACCAGACTCTTACGGAAACGTGCACCCAGTAAACCTCAACGAGGAGTCTGCAATCAACCATCGCTATGCCAACAAGCGTGGAACAACAGCGCACGATCCCTCCAGTCTAAGCTTCGCTAATTCCCCAACTAACTGGTTCACACGGGGTCCCTAACCTTATAATCCAACACTTCTTAAATAAACGAGACTGTCTAACAATCCCCCAGTCATTGATAAGATCTTAAAAAATCGGCAGCTCCCGCAACTGAGTACAAGCACAACACTAACTGATCACACCAGGCACACTTGAGGTAGATCCCCAACCACCAGCAGTCGTTCGTCAGATTTAACACTTAAAACTCAGTATAGATGCCACAACTCCGCAGAGCTCTTGTTAGCACGCTGCCATCTTAAGAAGTCCTGGCAACCCACACAGCCAGCTCCCAGACCTAAGGTAATGCATGCTTCTGATGGGTTGTTGCACATGTTTAATGCATGATTTACACGCATATGAATTATTAATGACCCAGACTAAACACAAGTCTGCACAGCTACCCTGTTTCGCCACAATACACCTTTAGTGTCACCTAACTCCTCATATGACATTATGATCATTTGAGGTCAGTCTCCATTTATAAATGTTCCCTTCTTCCTTGCAAGGTTTCAACCCAATAAGATATGTTGAACACAAAAGAACTTTGTTATGGTGGAAAGAGAACAGATTAGAGATTTTGAACATTCTGTCACGTTTGGCGTTCCATACAATGCGATTTGCTCTCAACACAATGTGCTTGGCAATTTGCCAGCTCCTGATTATGTGCCCTATGGACAAGCGCTGCCTATGCATTGGGCAGATGTTGCAGGTCCACGCACACAAGTAGCCAATGCACAGTATGTGTATGGGATTTCAGGTATGCTAATATTTGTTTGTTTGTTTGTTTTTTTGTCAGCGCTTCATCTGTTTGAAGAAGTACACCAGTTACGCACTTGATGCAGTTGACTCCAATATTTTAGCTATCATCTAATGGACATTTCACATTTAAATCATTTACTGTTGATTTTTTACTGAATTTTGAAGAATAAGAGGACCTTTTATTATACCTTCCAGTATGATGACATCATCGGCCTCAAATTTCATCAAAGATCATCATCCACATCAATTTTCAGGCAATTTGGATAAACTTCACCACAGACAACTATTAAAAATTCATTTTTCACAATTTTTAACCGGTCACTAGAGGGCGCTCAACAATTACGTGACATCGTAGATTATTTGAAGAGTACTATATCCCCACCAATTAACGCCATTGAAAACAAATTGATACCTATTACCACTTTTAAATAATAAGCCCAGTTCTGGTGTCGATCGAAGGAAGGGTCGATTTGACCCACATGAGATGAATTGAAGACTAAATTTTCTTCTGCCACTTGCTCCAAAGAGAATGTTGCACCACAGTTGATTTTACATGGTTTTTAGAAATTTACGATATTTAAATATTAAAAATTTAATAATAAAACATGTGATAATGTCATCATGACATAATTATTAAAAAATTATCTTTGCTTCAAGGTCTTTGCTTCGTGTAACTTTAATGACTTTTGAAGTTTGTTGAACAACCAAAATGTTGCCTTGAAAATGTGTACAAAAATATGGGGATAAAATTGTATAATAAATCAGGTGGTGACATCATGATGACATCATGATTCTACACACATCTTCGGATGGTACTCTAAGTATGTGCAATGCTTGAAGGGCATCAGCCCTAAAGAAGAATTTGTGTGTAGAATGACCCGTGTTATGTCTATGGGTAAACGTGGAAGAAGAAAAACAAATGAGAGCTGTTTACAACATGCAGAGGGTTTTTCCATTTTCATTTTGACTCGAAAATATTAAAATATCTTGACTGTAATGCTTGATGACTTAACAGTTACGACACTTGCAAAGAAAAGGGATCACACAAACCAATGTATGTTTTGAAGACTATTATTAGACTATATAGAAGACTATATCATTAACACCTTTGAAAGGAAGTTCATTTCTATCACCAATTTTGAATGATAAGCCACTTCCGGTTTCGACAGGAAGCATTAAGGGTCATATGATCATACGTAATGAAATGAAATGAATATTTCAATTTTACTCCCATGTTGGCACAAACACCAAATCAGGGGAAGTCACGGTTGATTTTATATGGATTTTTAATGATTAAAATTAATCACCTTTAACTGATTGTAGTTTTACACCTGATGACGTCATCTTGATATAATTTTGGGACCATCTCGTCGCTAAAGTCCTTCTTTAGTGTAACTGTAAAGTAAACATTGCTCATAGGTCTTCCTATGGTGTAACTTTGATGAAAATACATCACTGCCCAAGTGACCAAAATGACCCTTGAAATGTGCGTACGAAATGAATGCAGCAAAATAAATACTCAAAATTACATAATGAATCACATGCTGACATCATTACACAATGCTTCATAGCACATCTTTGCCATAGAGTCTTTCTGTATCCTACAGGATGTCTGAAAAGTTTCACTCCTTTGGGACATGTACTTCAGAAGATATACGGTTTCAAAGAGTGCACTTTTAATGGCATAATGTTATTTTTGTCTACATCACTTCCCTTTCTAGCTGTCTTTATGATTGACACAATACAGGCAATTCACAGTATTGCGCCTCCAAGAGTTTACAACGCGTTGGCCAATCATATTGAGCAGAATTTGTCGACCCAATGTGCATTTGGAAAAGGTTAACTGATTTCACATGTTAATTGTGATGGGTCAACGCGTTGCAAACTCTTCCAGGCGCACTATTGTGAATTGTCCTATTAATACACAATGTTGAATTCCACTAAGTGAGGGCACACAACACTCTTGATAATACACACAGAAGTTTAACTTACAAAAGACTGCAGAAACTTTATATTAGACTTTCAGTTTGGTTTGTACGCAAGACCAAAATTCAACATCTCTTCAATATCTTAATTGGAATAAGCTTGTGACCTTGATTGGGATCACAGATACAAACACAATGTTTCCCTTGCCAACTGAAAAGAATAATGGACAATGGATGACATAATGAATAGTTATTTCAAATATGCGAACTGAAGTTATTTCTTGTACCTTAAGCTTGAAAAAATAATAGACTACCGGTATTTGTAACTGTTGCTTCATCCCAGTCAAATGTACGGAAAAATCAATCAGGTACTACAAAATGTTGAATTTCATCAAGTGATGGCATAGTTCAGTTTTCTCACGAGGGTTTGATTGTCCAAATGCAGATCTGCTTCAGTAGTGTTCACATTTAATCAATTTGACTGTCTAGGGGGTATGTAAAATCTTAAAATATGCAGTTGTGGAAGTTTTTATTTTTTGGCCCTGAAGATTTCCATACATATTTAAGAAGACATGGGAACACATTGAAAATATCAGGCTCTTGTGAATGCATAAACCTTTGCATAATTCTGAAACTTGTATTCATAATTTCTGCAGTAATCTTGAAAAAAAAATGTCCTATTGGTTGCTATAGTGACAGTTTTTGATGAAGAGACGAACTTGCAAAGGGACTCAAGTGCCTTGCAGAAAACCCCTGTACTACGAACAAGGTTTTGATGCAGGAACAAGGAGGAGAAAAAGAGAAAAAAATTAGAGGTTCTGTGTCTGTCACAATGACAGAACACAGGGCTTTTTCGCCTTTTTGTTGTTCTAAAGAGAAAATACCTTGTTGGCATATCAGCTATTTCTTTAAAATATTCATATCCACACACTTCCGTGTACAGGCTTTAACAAAAACGACATGCACTTCGGGAGATATTGTGCTTTGAAAACTTCACATTTAAAGTCACGTGACTTGTCCCGTGATGACACCATCCTCACGTCCAGGCAATATTTGTCTAAAGCCCTCCCCTTTCAAGATATCTGCAAGGTTAGAACCCAATTGAACACATACTTCACGTGATGTAGTGGTTTGAAGAGTGCACCTGTAATGTCATGTGACTTGTCACAAGATGACATCATCATCATGTCAGGTTAATATTTTCCAAAAGCACCCCCTTCTTAGATATCTCCAAGATTTCAACCCAATCAGGCATGCACTTCAAGAGACATAGTGCTTTGGAGAGTGCACCTTTAATGTCACGTGATTTGTCACCTGATGATGTCATTATCACATAAGGGTCAATATTTGTCTAAAATACCTCTCTTTCAAGATATCTGCAAGGTTTGAACCCAATTGGACATATATTTCAGGAGATATAGAGGATTAAATAGTGCACCTTTAATGTTATGTGACTTGTCACCTGATGATGTCATCATCACATCAGGTCAATATTCCTCTAAAGCACTGCATTTTTCAAGATATTTGCAAGATTTGAGCCCGATCGGACATGTACTTCAGGAGATATAGGGCCTTAAAGAGTGCACCTTTAATGTCACGTGACTTGCCTCTTGATGACGTCATCCTCACAATAGGTCAAGATTCGTCTGTAGCACTTTCCTTTCTAGTTATCTGCAAAATTTCAACCAGATAGGATTTATCCTTTAGGAGATATAAGGCTTTGAAGTTTACACATTTAATGCCAAGTACCATTGCATATGATGATGTCAATATGACGATTTCTTCTTGTGCCTTCTCTAGCTTGTGGTTTAAACCAAGAACATATAATATGTCACCAGTCAGATCTATATGAGTGTTGAAGTCTAGCCGTTGAAAAAAACGTGTAAAAAAACCTATGGGGAAAAATTAAATATTCCAAAATCAATGTAAAATAAGGTAAATACGTCATCATTATGTTATTAATTAGGCATTAATTTTGCTTGGTGGTCTTTACCGGCTGTAACTTTGATGACGATTGAAGATCGCCAAGTTTAAACCAAAATTGTGTCTTGAAAACGTGTACATCATTCTTCTGGACACATCTATGCCTAAGGGTCCTTCATTGGTACAAGTTTGATGACTATTCCAAGTTGTAAAAATACTAAAGTCGTGTGTAGAAGAAACATGCACAAATTAAATGGAATTTTGAGCAGTGGAGGAAGAAACGAGATCTTCTATGTCTGTTTCCATCTGAACATAGGGCTTTTTCACTTTTCAATGAAAATGTCATGCTCATGATTGTATATCTGCAAAGTTTCATCCCGCCGAGACATGTACTTTTGGAGATATAAGGCTTTAAAGGATACACCTTTCATCTCACGTGACTTGTCAATTGATGACGTCATCATACCATGAGGTCAATTTTTGTCTATCACACATGCCCATCCAGATATCTGCAAAGTTTCAACCCGCTGGGACATGTACTTTTGGAGATATAGAGCTTCAAAGAGTGCATTTTTAATGTCATGTGACTTGTCTTCTATATACGTCATTATCCCATGAGATCAATTTTCGTTTATCACACATCCCCTTCCAGATATCTGCTAAGTTTCAACCTGCTGGGACATGTACTTTTGGAGATATAGGGCTTCAAAGAGTGCATTTTTAATGTCATGTGACTTATCTTCTATATACGTCATTATCACAGGTCAATTTTCGTCTACAGCACCTCCCTTAATAGCTATCTTAATGACTGACTGACACAATTAATATACAATGTTGACTTCCATCAAGTGAAGGCCCACTGCACTCTTTTCATAATGTACATACATGTACAAATTTAACTGACAACAGACTCCACAAACTTTTAATACACTTTCAGTTCAGTTTAATTTATACGGGAAACAAAAAAAATCAACATCTCTTCAATATTTGTTTGGAATAAGATGACCTTGATTGCGATCTCAGATACAAACAAAGTATGTTTCCCTTGCCTACTTGAAAGAATAATGGGCAACGAATGGTTTCATAAATACTTATTTCAAATGCAAATGCTTCATTCAATTCACCCCGTACTTCATTGCCTCATCCATGTTGATACTATGGTCAAACGTAGGGAATTAAATAATCAGTCAGGTAATACAAACGTGGAATTTCATCAAGTGAGGGCGCACTTCAGTTTTCTCATAAGGGGTTTCATTGCCCGATCGGGGATTTGCTGGAGAATTGTATACGGTGTTGCAACAGTGACTATGTAAAATCATCTTAATGGTATTTGGGACTGTTAGGGCCATTGGTATTCACAAACTAAGAATTGTCGATTTCAAAGACAGGAAGAAAATAATGCAAACATCAATTTCACACTATCCTTTCAAAAGTACATGTACATATTATTTCCTATTGACAGTAACTGGACAAATGATTACTTTTAACAACTGTATCTGCGAGTGCACAGCAGCACAAACTCTGATTGTGGAATTAAAGGGTGTGTTAAGAACTACACTCAAAATATTGAACAGTGAAACTGGTCCAGAAGTTGAACGATTATCAGTTAAAGAATGCTAAACTGTCCTTACTATGTATAAAGGAAAAGACAAAAACTGCATTTTTGCTTAAGGGCATTTCACTATTGTATATTATATAAATACTGGTAAAGTTTTTTTTTTGCACTACATACTAAAGAAGACATGGGAACACCTTTAAAATATCAGGATCTTGTGACGGCTGAAAACTTTGCATAATGCTTCCGAAACCTGTGTTCACAATTTCAGCAGTAATCTTGAATCAAACATGCTGGGGACATGTACACATATATTTATATATCTTTTTATTGGTTGCATTTTTTTTCAGATAATCATGGTATTTTGATTAAGTCGTTCTGTAGAACAGTCTTGGTACGAAATGCATTTTCATTGGCCACACCAACATGTCAAAAGACTTCCTTTGTGTGTGTGTAGGCAAAAATTCTTCTGTGTCATCTGAAGCAAGGAAAGTATTAATTCATTGTGTGTCAGTTAGGCCTATATGTTGATGCATAGAAAAAAGGTGTAAGAATNTGCATCACTGTGCTGATGCAGGGAAATTAAAACTGATGTCAGAACTTGAACACAAACACAGCTTACTTGTGTACATACATTCAGTGCCATAACAACCTTGGGTTCTAACAAAATGGGGAGAATGCGGGGACCTGAATGTTAAAGTGGGGGCCCAGGCATGTATGTGTTGATGAAGGAATCATTTATGATGGTGGTACATGCCCCCCCCACACATCCACATACAAACTTGTGTCAGAACTTGAACACGTGCAAAATACAACGTACATGTGTACATGTATTCATTGGCATAGCAACCTTGCGTTCTCACAAAATGGGGAGTACATGGGGACCTGAATGTTAAAGTGGGGGCAGGCACGTGGCTGTTCATGGGGGAACCATTTATTATGTTGGTGCTACATGGATGTACCCTCCCAGACATACATTGTACACACAAACTTTGATTCATGACTGCATTAATCAGAACTGGCACTCTGTCTGTATGTAAATGCAACAGTAGGCCTTTTCACCATCACCTGTTAATTTCCTAGCTTGTTGTACAGCAGCTTCCTTTATCATTGGTACCCGTGCCTCTTGTAACTGCAGTTACGTTGAATTCCAATGCTCCGAACTAACATGGGGAACAGATTTATCAGTAGTTTTCACTCCAGCAGTAGTACAAAGGACACCTACATGTACATGAATACACAAGAAGCAAAATAAGGAAATTCAACTTTTCTGTGTACTTACTCAGCTTACGGTACATCAACATGTATATACATGTGCATGTAGGGCTACATTCTAATTTCAGACATTTTTGGATATTTACACATATACCCTGAACCCCTAATTACATGGTTTGTCCTCGGGGGGCATAGTTATGAAATACGGTATGTACCGTGAGGGACTTCAATCAGTTCGATGATCATGTTCAGCGCAATTGTAAAACTTGCAAATGTATGTACATTTACATGTATTGAGCTCCATCCTGATTTGATTTGCCTTTGAATAAAATCCATGATACTAAAACCATTGATTAATGTACACAGGAGGGAGTTAATGACTATGTGCAAGTGAATCACTGGATTGTGCTGTACATGTAGGACTTACGTAATCACTGTTAATCACCTTTTTCATCATTTTGGACATAAGGTGACCATATTGAAATGTTAAAAAAGGCCATTTGTAGAGTTCAGGTTTCTCTAGATATGCCAGTGCAGATTCAGAGCTAGGCCTAATTTGAGTCAATTCTCTTCTCTTAACATCACTGTCCAGAGCTACATAGCACAGAAAGTGCAGACAAAAACTTGAAATTAGGAATGTTTTTGCCTACCAGTTCCAGCACTTCATCCATCCAGCTTCCTAACTCAGCTGCCCTGCGCCACACAATGTGTAGCTGTTGGGCCCGGTGCACCCTTGCTCACGATCATTGTGATCATGCTTTTTCGGTGCCAAGTCCTTCTGCAATTTCTTGTGCCGGTGAATAAATTTAGTTTCAGTTCAGCTTGGAATCCTGTCTTCTGAGCAAGCAAAGTCCATTAAGAACTGAAATGATGTAATTTCAGGTTCGGCAAGTCCCAAAAGGTCCCAAGAAAACACATGGGACAGTGTCCCAACGGACGACTTGTCTCAACGGTTGACTTGTCTCTCTCCCACAAATTAAATTCATTTGAATGGCCTGTGACTTGAACATCGTGAAGTGACAACTTGTGATTGACTTGTGATGATTGATTGACATGTGATAGTTGACAGCAGAGACATACGTTTTGTAATTTGCATTGAAAAGGAATTGGAGGATGTGGTTTTACATGTGACTAAGTCACATCTTGCCCCAGGCATGCCTCAGGAGCAGTTGTTGGGAGCTGCCACGAGTCAACTTACAGTTATACTGTCTGCCTCTGAAACCTTATTCATGCACTTGTATTAGAAGGGTCAGGGAATGGTGAGCCTAAAATAGCAGGCTATAAGATTGCGCAGTTTTGTAACATTCAAACCTCACTGTCCTTAGCATGTTTACTGTGTGGATGGACTTATGTATATAAAGATTCTCTATGTCATTCTGACACCTGCACCAAGTTCATGAAACATTACGCAATGGTGTAAGAGCAGTGTACATGTGTGATGCCTTCCTAAATGAAAAGGCCTTTTCTAGGGCACACCACATTGTAGTTTAAACTGGTCCATTCTAAACTTTACCGCTCACTCCAAAAATGACTGTCCCATTGCATCCTCATTCTAAAAGGAGATATTTCAAAGTACTATACCAGTTTCCATCAGAGTTTTGTGCAGTGTGTGGATTTCTCATAGGTAACATACATGAAAGTATTTTTACCAAGAAGTCTCAAAATGTAAAATTCTTGCCTTTTTAATTTATTTGAATAGAAAATGGATGTGTGTTTGCTTTAGTCCTTTAGGCACTGTCAGGTAATGAAATATCTCTAAAACAAATTATGCAGAAGTAATGGTTTATGCATGTACACCAAATATTGACGCCGTTAACTGTGACACACCTACTCCATTCAGTCAATATGTGTATACTATGCATGCATCCACTGTGAAACTTTCATTCTGATTTTGAGTTGTTTAAGTGGTTTGTTTGATCATACTTTTTACTTGGCTGTTACCCTTTCAGTACACAATTTTCAGTGAAAATGATGCCCATCTACTTTTTGTAGATTTCATTTATGTTGTTAAATAACCAGGAAGTGATTTGTACTTTCCAAATTGATTTCTTGTAGCAATTCTTCCCTGAGGAAATGCTTGTAGATGAAGATGACAGTGACAGTCCAACACTCAGTTGCAAACGGCCTAAGACACCATGGTTATTGGTAAGGACATGTAAAAAACCTTCCGTGTTATTAAGAAGTTTATGTTTCAGAAAGTGCAATATTTAAATTTCAATCTTAAATACTGTCAAACCACCAATTTTCAACTATTATGCCAAGCTTACTTGCTATTAATTGCTGGAAAAACTATGAACTGGGGTTTTAATTTATAGGTGTATTGCTCTTTTTTTTTCCTCACCCAGGACTTACTGTCAACAGCTGATAAGATTCCTGAGATCCAGGGTTACTTACATATCAGGGAAGGCCATAAGAAATCCTGGAAGAAGATGTTCTGTCTGTTGAGAGAAAATGGCCTTTATTACTCTGGGAAAGGCAACTCAAAAGTCAGTGTTCAGTCATTTGTTATTTTCATTTTCAGTTAAATAAAGAAAGTTGACTGAAGCATGGTTTGAATCTCAGGTCTCCAGAAGATTGTCAAGCAGTGCACTATAGGTGCTCTCACTTGGTCTTAGTTTATTTTTGAATGCTCAAAATCACTGAAGCAATGCATGCTGTGTGATCAGGAATTCTAAACAAGAAAGCAGAGCACAAAGGAATGTGACCCAGTTATGGGGAGGTTTTTGCCAGTTTCCTTTGTTCAACTGTAAGAGAACCACAAAGATGAATCTTAGTTGGGCTCACCTGGTAGTCATGAATTAGATCATTTCAAGATTGCTGTATTATCATAAATTATCTTCCTAGCAATCTCTTGTTCAATTCCCATTTGGATCCTTGAAGGGTAACCTCATCTTCCATGTTCCTTAACCTTACGGTGTAAGATGATTTACATGTATATGTTTAAATCCATGCATGAAATTGACAGACCATCTGCAGGGGAAGGCCCATTACTGATCTACTGATCACATACTGATCACCTGGACACAAAAACACCTGCTTAATACTTTAAAGTTGTCATTGTTATGAGACAGATTCCTTTCTATGCAACACATAGTAGTCAGTCTTCAGTAGTGTTGGTGGTCCATTGAATGAAAATAAACCATTTAAAGAGTTCAGTGACATTAAATTTTCTACAAATATTTTTAACAATTGGAGACTACTAAACCCTTTGCTTGATAGGTAACCTATTGGATATTCCAAATGCAGCATGTTCTGACCATTCTTTCATCATAACCTGAATGAATTCTTGCTCAAATCAAGTGTTCAGTTACATTTTCCTGCAGATATTTGTTTTAGGTACGAACAGTTTTCATTTCAAATAGACATTTGACGCTGCTACAATGGTCATATGATCCCTACAGGATTCAAGACATCTTCATTTCTTTGTGCAATTCAGTGATGTCAACATCTACCAAGCTACTAATGCAAAGAAAAAGTACCATGCACCGACTGATTACATGTTCTGTATAAAGGTAAAGTTATGTTTGTTTCTGTTAACTTTGCAGTTGGAGCTGTTTTCAAAGACATGTTCCCTTGCAAACTGTTTAATGTGAGATACTTCATAACCTTCAATATAATTAAAGCTGCAGTACCTTACTCTTCTAAATTTTAATAAAATAAATAAATAAATGGCACACGTAGGCATCTTAGTGTTTAAACTACTTTGGGGACGTCAGAATGTTGTTGAAATTAGATTGTTTTATGCATATGTGCACTGTACTGAAGATCCTTTTACGAGTCGACTTTTTGCAATAGATTATTTTATAAATATGCTGTATTTATGTAAATTTGAAGCCACCACTTACTCTAAACATTAAACAAACATTTTTCAACTTTTATATAAGCATTAATGTCTGATAGGAGAAATCAAAATACGCACACAAACTAATGATGCTAGGTAACTTTGCAATGTTGAAGAAAGTTTAGTAAGTAAATAGACATTTACATTAACAAACCATTGAATTTTGCAAACTGTCAAATGACACTTCACAATAGTTTCTTAACTATCTAAACAAATTGCCTGTTGAGTAACATTAGATTTCAAAGTGTCTTTAACTGCATCTTCAAAACATGCTAACATCTCAGAGATATTTAAATACATGTACCTCTGCAAATATATTCTATTTGGGCATGTTGATATTTATAGTTGATGTATTCCACTGCTGTCTGCATGAGTGGTCTTGGGTCTCCCAAAGTCAGTGCTTCCTGACACACTAGTGGCAACATCAGTGTATGTAGAGCTTTGTATTGGATGCTTCATGGAGGCAAAAGCATTGCTGATGGCTTAGCGTTGCTCATCCTTGGTCCACTAGTAAGAAGTGACAGCAGAGAAGTAGTAACCAGTGATCTCATAAATTAGCTGCTCATTGAAATTCAGCCAATGCAAATGGACTGCAGGCATAGCATGGGGGAGGGGAATGGTTAGAGTATTAGAAAAACCACGATGCAATGTTGACAAGCAGTCGCATTAACGTTTTTACCATTTTTAGCCCGTTGTGTGAATGCAGCTCATGTCTAAGAAGTTACTTGGGTGATTTGTAGGGCCACTTCTATCATCCTTAACAAAGGAAGGATTGATATTATCCTTAGGGATTTTAAACATTTTGACCTGCAGTAATGGGCTTAATGTAACACTTCCTTACCAATTTTCAAAGGGTAATTTAGTTCTCCCTGTTCTCCCTAAGGGCCCTGGATTTAAACGCTAAAACAATCCGAATTATAACACATTAACCATATACTGCTGGGGAGTCCAGTTTCAGGCACATAGGCTTTATACGCAAAAGCACAGAGCGTAAAACCAAACAAAAGAGCTGGGCCTTGTAACAAAAGACCGTACTTGGAACAAAAGACTGAGCTGCTGGGAATTGCCCACGCTTTTCAGTTGTCAGTAGCACAGGAAATCCATCCTTATTTTGAGAGATTATACCACTGTTTGTGGCATTCAGCACAAGCAGATTACCACCGGGGTCAAAAGCGCTCTAGAGATGGGCGATACAATACCGCTGCAGGCTAATCTGGCCCCATTGAAAAGATGCCAGTAGCGCACTATGCCAGTTTGAGGAACAAGAGAAAGTTACATAACACTGCACGATCTGGGCTCTTTTTACAAGGCGGTAGGCCTGGCTGAAATACTTGGGCATCAGTAGATGCTGTCTGTCAGATTAGAGGAGTCATCAGACAGTCATTCGTTTGGGTGTAAATGTCCAGTAAATGAAGCTATGATTTTTTGAAGAATTTTGAAAATCTCCCAGTTTTACATCATGCAACTTCAAATTCCACCCGGCAGTGAGTGGTTATAAACTGGTTAGCCATTAAAACAAACATACTTTGAAGTAAGATGAAATTAAAATAAATTAAAATTTTACAAATATGGTATTATCCAGAGTGGAACTTACTTATTTGGAAATTGTAGATATTCTAATTACCAATTGATAAAGGGACACCCAAAGAAAGAAGAGACTAATTTATAACAGTACATAATATGTCCCTTAATGTAGCAAGACTATTGCACAACTCAGGGATACCACACCATTGATAACAGACTTCCTGCAGTTTCTGGAATTGTGGCTTTTTCATATAATGGAAAAAAACCTCCAGCTTTCTGCATTTATGGGGCGGGAAAACAATATTTGTAACCACTTAATGCCGGATGACATGTAACACCCATAATTTTCCTTATTTGCTCCATGGAGGACATGTACACTAATTAACGAATTCTCATTTCATTTCCGCGGTTGATATATTAACGTGTCGTGCTCGGTTGGGTCAAAGCACAATTGCAAGGTTGAAGAATGTGTTGGTAAAAAAATCTGCCCCAGCAGCTTCTTCAGGTAAGAAAATTGATGTTAACTGCTTAACATGGAACTTTAATACAGCACCTAAAACTTTCAAAAGATACGGCACTTTCCAATCTTCATGTGCCGTAATATGCAGGAAACAGTGATTCCATTTGCACATAGTGCAGAGCACTGTTACAGGCAATCCTTTGAAATACGCGTACATGAAATTCAGTCTGTGAGGAACAGACTTCGTTGGTTCCCACACGATTTGTGCAGGGGACCAGTTTTTGTAGCCTGTGCTTGTAGCATGTACATTGTACATAACACTACAAAATAATGTGTGGGCACTGTTTCATGCTTTAAAGTTTTAATGTCTTCTGTTTTTATCCCACCCCGCACAGTTGCTACGTATGCAGTATTCTTTTGCATCTAATTCTATTCATTAAAACTTGATCAACCATAGTGTGCCCTCTATACCCATGATACATTGCGAAGTGGCTGCGGTGATCATCCTTCCTTTTCTTCTTTTTCTTTGCATCATTTCTAATGGATATGCCATTTTTGGCATCTTCAAGTTTTTCAAGATTCCATTTCACTATCAGGTTCCTGTTATAATTTGATCAACTGTAACGAATAGTAATAAACTGTAATTCCGTTATACATGAATCTGTGTATTTTCTCATGTGTGTGTGTATTTGTTGTTTTTTATTGGTACTTTTCTTTGTCTCTTTCTGTGTTTACACATGCGTAGGTTCCCCCATGTTGACTTTATGAAGCTCGTACCACCTAGCAGTATATACAGGCCTCAAATTTTATGACGACCATGACGGCCATGGCAGTCGTTGCCCTCCCATTTGGCCGCAGTGCCCTACACGCGTATGTTGACTGCCCCTGTTCAGCAAGGTACTCGGAAAGCAGCATGGAAAGCGGCATACACATCATTCCTTGATTGTTCACATTCGACCAGAACACCGCGCCGTGCCACCCAAATGCATGGCATGCACGCGTAAAGCAGGGCGTGCGTGCACTGTGTGTATGTGGAAATATCGTACACTCAGCCCGCCGCTCAGCGGCGGCCCGGCCCGCTCCATGCATACTGCACAATAGTAAGCATAGCACGGTACAGGTGACACCCGTCGGCCTATCCAACAACTTAACATAACAGCGTATGCTTAAGCCAAGTATTTTAATGTACCATGCAATAATGTCAGTCTAGAACAAGTGCTCATCAACGTGTACGCGTTATCGGTACGTCGAGAGCTCCACATTTTTTGTGCACACAGGACAATTGTATGGTTGGGGCAGCATCTTAACTAACACCGCAATGTAGTGTTTGCAGTTTAGTGCTACGCGCCGCGCACGATCTGAACTGTACATACACGTATATTCAGTGCTCTGAAACATGATTGCCGGAGCACTGATTTGATATTATATTCTTGTCGATATTCTGATCATGGTGCTATGCAGCCCTTCCATATTTCTTTGTACATACACGACATTGGTATGGTCGATCGGAACTACCCTGATTAATTATCACGTACGTTCTGTGTAAAATCACTGGCCTGGCCAGTTTTTGTGGCATGCAAAATGCTGAGGAAAGAACGGCTGCAGTCAAAAGAGGCCAAAGCCTTTCAACACTTGGCTGCTGGTTCAGCACTTATCACGGACATGTTCAGGTATACTGCGTTTCCTACTTTTTTCAGACCTGAATCATTTTCATGCGATATAAAAAAAATCAGGATGGCATTAATGCCCATAACTTTGTTATGCTGATGGCATTAATGCCCTCACATTTGGCATTACTGCCCTTTATTTCAGCCAGTCCACCAATGCCAGATGGCAGTGCCCTGAAAAAAAATGAAATTCGAGGCCTGTATATATATGGGGTCAACTGGGCAACCCGGGATTGCTGGGGGCTCTCACGTTCCGTGGTTCCCCACTCCCCCTTAGACAGACAGGAGTCGGTCTGTGGACTGATTGAGTTCTAGCCCTCATGATCTCCACACTAACACCCGGCTGACAGCACAAGTCCTGGTCAGTTTGAGGTTAGCTATCCACCACACTCGCAGGGGGCTGTGCTGAGGTGTATGCAATATGAATGCTCAGTTCCCCTAGCATAACTACCAGGGCAACGAGGACAGTGTCTCATGTAGTGTGGCACTGCAGTTTGACAGAGAGGAGTCAGTCTGACGATTGGTCAAGTTCTATACAGGGATGACATTCTTCTGCTGTTTGGAGGATTTCTGCTTTTGGGGCTTTTATAAATATGTTCAGCCTTTTTGGGCTGGCTGTCAGCAAAGCTGACTTAGAAATTCTTACTTTTCTGACCAATTTCATCAAGATGATTTTGACTTCCAGGTATCAGATATGATAATATTGAGCCTTATAATTGACATGTATTTTGAAGCATGTGACAAACCACAGGTGATGAACAAAACTTGAGGTGGGTCTTTATAACACATATTAAGTGAACAAATAATAAAAAGGTGAGGTTTTTTAGGGTTGACTTTCACAAATGTTTCTATTGTAAAATGTGTCCTAGAGGGCTTAGTTTGCACAACAGAGCATCTAAATTTGAAAATTTTCCCAAGGCCCTTAAGCGGGCCTTAGACCCCATGCCACAAAGGGCTTCACACTGCGTGCTCGCAAATTTCAGCTTTTTTCATTTTCTGAGAATCTCATCCCTGTTCTATATGCACGATATCTGCGTTAACACCCAGCCACCAATAAAGACTGTGGCCTGCTTTAGATTAGCCGACCACCACACAGAGGGGACTGAGCCATAGTTGCTCAGCTCCCCTATTATGACTACTGGGGGGGACGACATCTGGACAACGGCATCCTCTGTGGCGGTCTATAGTGCGCCAATGCCTACCGAAGAAGTCTCCTTTATTCTGTCATGACACACAAAGGCTCACTGAAAGATGGCCCCGCACCATGTGATGCACGATATGTTGTAAAGAGGGACCCCCCTCCTATTGTGTCTTCTCTATGTTGATGGAATCTTTGGATATCCTTTCAGATTTCCAAGGGGGGTGCAGTAGGCACAATTAGCCTTAGTGTATACAGCGTGTGCATCACATTAGGGGGTCCCCCTTTTTTTTTTATTTTGTTTCCATAACCAACAGCGAAGGTTAGGTTAGGTATTAGAAATAAATATAAATACAAAAGACAATAACTAACTCTAATTGCAATAAAAAATAAAAATGTTCAATATTTACAGGTTTCATAAAAAAAATTAAAAACTAAAAGTAAAAAAATTAAAAAGTACAAATCGTATGCTGAGGGAAGAAAATTGAGTCCGTAATGAAAAATCAAGTCGAATAATTAACTGCACGGTAAATCTGAGTCCTGAAACTTGCAAGGCCTGCAACACCGAACACATCACATCTCCCATGGAGTCCATTGTAGGTAGAAGAGATTCTAAGCCTCGCTTTGTGACCTCAACGCGACTCCATGGGACATGCAAGATGCGCTTGTCACCAAACCTTGTCTGTGGTGCAGGCACATGTAAACTAAAAGGATTAGCATCGGTCAAACTATAATGATTGTGAAAGTGTTTATATAGAAAAAGACAGTCATTAACAGTACGCCTAACAGAAAGTGGTGATAATTTGTACTGGTCACTAAGATCAAGATATTCAGGAACACTGCTATTGTAACTATTGAGAGTCTTTTGCATAAAATGAAGAAATTGCCGCTGAACCCTTTCAATCCTGGTTTCCTGGTAAGTGGCGATAGAGTTAAAAGTAACTATACAATACTCTAAAATTACACCATATTAGACTAGACATACGATTAGCTTTTTTGATAATGTGGTCAACATAAGGGATAAAACTAAGCTTAGAGTCAATCAAGATGCCAAGGTCTTTCTGTACATTAACTCTGGCAAGAACATCATTACCTATGTGATAACTGTAAACAACAGGCTTCCTTTTAAGTGATATTGATAGAACACTGCATTTGGTAACATTTAGAGATAGCTGCCAGTCTGAGGACCATGACAAAAGTTTACTTAGATCCTCCTGTAGTAGTTGTGCATCAGCAGAAGATGGAATTTGACGAAATATTTTCAAATTTGTCTGCAAACATAAGGCTCTTATTGTACAGCAAGATGGGAATATCATTAACAAATAATGTGAACAATAGAGGCCCAAGAATGGAACCCTGGGGGACACCAGATGGAACAGTGTACCACGATGAACACTGTCCCTCCATGACAACTCTGTGCATTCTGTGTACACAACATCCAGCTGCTGTCCCAGGTTAACAGCATGGTATGCCTGCTGGAGTAATGATATTAAATTTGTAGAGTAATCTCTGCCTGGGATATATCCATGCTGCTGCCCAAAGACAGCTTGCTGAACATGTTGCATAATTTGTTGATACAGAATTTTCTGAAAGACCTGAGACACTTGGGGAAGTAGAGATATTGACCTATAATTAGCAACATTCTGCTCTTTGCCAGATTTGTGAACAACAACTAAATTGGTGACTTTCCATTGTGAAGGGTATGTACCAGAACTTAGCGCCATTCAAAACAACTTTGCCAATGGGCCATGGAAAATATCAGCGTAAGACTTTAACAAGAGGCATGATGAATTATCTGGGCCACTGGCTTTTGCACCATCAAGTTTAGACAGTTAACAAAGAACATCCCAATCACTGATGTGAATGACTGGCATCTAAGTTGTACGACTGGAGCGGAGGCTTTTCCCTGGCAACGTCACTAGTTGGGATAAACACGGATTGAAAATAATTCATCAGGAGTAATGCTTTTCCTGATGGATCTGAAGCATCTTCTCCAGTGGCTTCATTCTGCAGTACCGATGGTAGTGTGTGACGTTTGGAGCGATTTATAACAAAACTCCAAAAATGTTTTGGGTGGTTACCGACATCAGCAGCCAAGGAAGATAAATAATCAGTGTATTTAACTCGTGCAATGTGCTTAAAAGCAGTTCTTACAGCTTTAAAGAGCATCATGTTCTCCATGGATGGGTCAAATTTTTTCCTCCGAAAAGCTTTCTCCTTGGCTTTCAGTGCCTTTCCGACTTCACCATCAAACCAAGGAGGAGATGGTCTACGAGGGTTCACCACAGGAACTACATCAGCCTGTGCAGCTTCTACCAAGTCATGAAAGAGTGATGTGGCCTCTTCACAGTCATTTGTCAGATGCAAGATGTTCCAGGGTACTCATTCAAGTGTTTTCCTGAGATCATTAAGGTCAGCTCTACGGTAGTTGTAAACTCAACAACTAATCCGATGCACCTTGGCATAAGTGTCTAGATGAAAATGAGCCCTAAGTGAGGAATGGTTAGACATTAAAATGTCATCACCAATCACTGATGAGACTTTGAGATAATTGGAGTGTAGAATTAGGTCCATAATCTTGTTCTCTCTAGTGGCACTAAAGTTACTCTGTTGAAGATCGTGCGCTGACATCAAATCAACAAAGGCATCGTCGATGTTGGAACCATTAGACACTGGAAGTCTTGAGCCTGGTGTCCAGATCAGTGACGGGAGATTGAATCCCCTTCAACACACACTGTACTGTAGTGAATAGATGCCGTTGTGATGACGTTTGCAAAATCAACAAGTAACTGGTAGCCTGCATTAGGAGGCCTATAGAAGACACCCAGTAACATGTTGTTACGTTGAGTAAGTCAAAGTTCAACCCACAACAGCTCCAGTTCAGGATGCTTAAGTTCAGCTTTTCTACGGCACTGCGAGGAATTGTGGCACCCAAAAATTACACCACCAACACGTCCATTTCTGTCATTGCGAAAAATGGTGAAATCAGGGATACTTACCTCAGAGTCAGCAACATCAGCGGTGAGCCAGGTCTCAGTCAAAGCAAAGCAATTGAAAATACCTGCTGGATGGGGATTTGCAAGTTTGATTTTCAAGCTCCGCACATTCTGAATATAGATATTTGGGCTAACTGTTGATACTGGGAACTGGCATGTTCTCTCATAGTTGTTTCAACAGATTGTTCAGGTCCTGGGTTTGACTCCACATCCCCACAGAGCTGAATGTTGAAGCATGCCACTGAGTTGCTGTAGTACAGAATCCCCTTTACCGCATATCGTGCAGGGTATCCCCTACACCGCCCACACTTTCAGACCCCTTTCAATGTTGGCATCCAGGCATGAAGTAGACACTACACACTACCGGGCCACCCCTGCATTGTCATCTGGTGCGGATTGGTTGAACACTATGCTGGGCCACGAAGGGATAATACAAACCACCACAAATGCAGCAGAACCTACCAGCCTGCTTTGCTGCCAAGGCTTCTGCATGCAGTGTGTCGCTCCGTCACCTGCCTCCCACCTCAGGCCTTCTGGGAGGAGTGACTCCCACTTTGAATTTCCGCTCGGTTAAAATGCAGTTTCTCGGTTAAAACTGGTATATGCCGTCTGTTCACTCAATTTAACCGTGTTCATTTTCGGTTAAACTTGGGGAAGCAAAAAACAGCATTAAAAATGGGGTTCTTTGTGGAAATTGGTAAGGAGCTCTGCTCATTAACTCTGCGGTAAGTTTTGTAGTTTTTCAGCTCAAATAGCAAGGCCGGCTATTCGGTTAAAATCAAGGATCTTCTGGGGAATCACACTCTGTGGTCAGTTTTGCGGCATATAATCCCCAAGGCCATATGAGTTCCTTTTTGTATGGCGATCATACCGCATTAATAGGCTGCCCCACCCTAATCCCTAATGGTATACTAAATAGCTTTTAATCGCCACAGATTGCTACAAGTGAGTTCTTTGTACCTGGACTCAGCCTATCCTTTACCCGAATGTATTAGTTTTCAGGTGTCCTGCAGCCCATGTGTATTTCAAATCGCAAATCCAAGTCCCGCATCGCAAATCCCGCTGAACAATCAAGCCCTTCATGAACAGGCGGATCCACGGATGGAATACAACATGCAAGTTTGTGTATAAATGCACCCAATCTTCTGCGTATCATGAATATTTTTGCTACAAGCTCTTACGTCAGCCAAGCCACCAAACTGCAGAACCGAACCTAAAATCATCTAACATGGCACTTTCAAACCAAACCGACCCACACTGTTAGGTTTGGATGTTCAGCTTTGATATGGCATGGATAGCAACCGAAATGCATGCAATTGCAAGAAACGCTAAGAAAGAAAAAAAAAGAAAAGACAACGGAAATGGGATAATGAGTTGTACCAATGCTAGCTCAGGACTGTACATGCACACGTGCAAGTACATGTATATATACATGTATTACGTACGTATACATGTACAGTAAATCACATGATGGTGAGAATTCAAAATCAAGTACTCCAGACACAGGTACTGTTTTTATTCAATCAATTTATTGCTTTATATGTAAAAAATCAATGAATTTATTGTGTAAAGTTACAATGTACAGGTACATGAATATATAGCATTTCAGCCGGCTTATTACAATACAAAATTCTCACTACATTTGTGCTTATGTATATTCAGAAAAATATTTTGCATGCAAATCTCCAAGATGCACGCCCTTATGTTCCATACTTAGCCAATGAAGTTAGAAATGGACATGCGAAATGAATTTTGATTGGATGCTGATCGCAGTAGGACTTGCACTTGATCGACGGCAACTCCAGGGGAAAATATATTTTGGGTCATTCGTGTACAGGTACAACTTGTGGAACGTAAGGAAGATGATTGACATTTTTCCTGAAACCGCTCCTTTATTAGGTAATAAGTTCTCATGGACAGACTTCAATAACTTCCTCTCTGCCTCTGTTCCTAACATCCCAATTGCCACTAAAGACAAGATGGCTTCTGACACTACCAGTTCATCCAAGACGCCCTTAAACATGTTCTCCAGGGTATGTTTATTGAGAGTTCCCCTACTAAGCGACTGGTTCCTTCCAGGGACTTATCAGCCGCCCTCCATCTACTTGCCAGCCCTCCCTTCAAGCCCCTCAGCATAGCCTCTTTCCTACATACAACAGTGAAGCTGGCCCTTCATCTGGCAGTTACTACTTCACGCATGGGCAGCCGATGGCCACATCAGATGGGAACCCTACGGTGTCTGCCTCATTCAAGCCCTCGGTTTCCTAACAAAGAACCAATCAGCCTCCTTTTACCCTCCTGATATTTTTATTCCTGACATAGCCAAACACACCGGAATTTCAGATGAGAAGCCATGGTGTCCAGTGAGAACTCTCAAATAGTATTTAGCCAAAACTAGAAAACTGAAAGACACTACATCACAACTCTTCATCACAACAATTAAGCCACACCGAGCTGCAACCAGGGACACTGTGGCTAGATGGACAGTTTTGTCTATCAAATTTGCTAACTTTGACTGGCTGGGACACTTCAGATGACCAGACTCAAAACCTCATGAAATCTGAGCGGTATCTTCTTCATGAGCCAACTTCTGATGGAGGAGATATGCAAGGCAGCTTGTTGGAAGACCCCATTGATGTTTACCTCGTGGTACCTCACCAATGTTCTGCAGAGAAACGACTCCAATGGCAAGGCAGTTCTGACATCGGTGACATCAGTGCCAATGGGTCCTCATCAGGATGGACCAACACTGAATTACATAACAGCTCCTTTGTCTGGTCGAGTCCTAATTATGGCTCCTTGCCTCTTATGATTATATATCCACTTCTAACCACACACATCTCTCCCCAATGTAGTGCATCCTCACCTTACCTTCCTTCAGGGATTGGTGCTACTCTGGGTATGTTACGACTTGTTTGGGGTAGGATGAAAGCAGAAGATTCCTCCCCCACAAAAGTGTGGGTGAGGTCTGCTATTTGAACACCTACCCCAAAAAGTCGGCTCCCTCCCATCCTCCCACTTTCAGCTCATGTGGTTCAATACCGAAAAAGGATGATCGTGGGGGCCGCTTCGCTATGCATCATGGGTATAGAGGGCGCACTACTGTTGATCAAATTTTTAACAAATAGAATTAGAGGCAAAGGAAATTTGCATATGTAGCAACTGTTTGGGATAGGTATTCAATAGCAGACCTCACTCACACTTTTGTGAGGGAGGATTTTACATGTGTCAATGGCAGTGTTCTAGCCAGGTATTCAAGAGCATATCAGACTGATATGCTGAGCAAAAACCCCAACACGCTTCTATTTTCCAGGGGAAGAGTTGCTAATATTAACTTCAAGAAAGATTGCAATCAGAAATTTGAAAAATTTTGTCCAAAACACCAATGAAAAGTTCAGAGTATTCTCAAAATGCACTAAAACCGAACGGCGAAACTTCCACAATGCGACAGAGCTATGTACGTATACATACACGTTGTACATATTCAGAAGTCTTCATTGCCTTGTGAGGAAATCATATACGGCATCCACAATACTGGTTCCCACCGCACTGCCGACAAAGTAATAGCAAGAGAAGACAGGTCAAGAGCCAGACCACAGCTCCGAATTCCACATGCACAGCCGCAATGGTGTGACTGGCAGCGTAGTATGGTAGTTGTCCCATGGAGGACGAAAGATCCAAACCTTTCAAATAGCGTCACCTCAAAACTATCAAAATCTCTGATGAATTCACAAAACTTGGTCTTCCTCTCTCTGTAGTTTCATGTTGTGGTTCACGAGTATGTTTTTGGTAAGACTGTGGCCGGCACACACTCGATGGCCAGTACGTGCATACTCCATGACAGTCCATCCATGCACGGTCATGTGTTTTCGTGTCCTTCCTGGGTCTCTTCGCATGTTGTGTGGAACAGAGTTTTTTTTTTTCATATCCAGTTTGCACTGGGCTGGCTAAGGCTCCCCCCTACTATGGCCTTCCACTTAGTCTGGTCCCTCGCGTCTTCTGCACTTACATTCACCAGTCGCATGTCGGCAGACACAGTCCCCTGCCAGGTCTTGCACAGTTGGCCGACTGGTCGGGGCCCCTCCACCTCCAACCTCGTACATCTCGTGATCCAACACAGGCAGCATCCTTCCGCACCACGTGACCATACCATCTCAGTCTGCTCCTCCTCACAACTTTCCTGATCTCTTCCACACCAACTCTACGCCTGAGCTCCGCTGGAACATGATCTGGAACATGGTCTGATCTTCATCTCTGCCATCTCCATCGCTGTCTTGTGATCCGCTTTCAATGGCCATGTCTCACTTCCATACACCATACAGCTCCAAACGCAGGCTGAGTATACCTGTCCTTTCATCTTCAGGGGTGGCAACCTTGATGTTAAGAATGGCGCCAGCTCCGTGAACTTTGCCCTACCATTCCTCACATGTGCTGCCACCTTGGCGTCTGCTCCTCCCTCCTTGCTCAGCATATCACCCAGATAGCAGAACTGAACAACACAGTATCTCTCACCATCAACCTCTAGATCTTCCTCAATTTCCTCTGGCTATGGAACCTCTCCCCGGCAGCGCCTGCAAGTAAAACTTGAGCTGGCCGCCTGCAGACTGCCCCTCACTCCACTATGTCTCCTGTGTGCCCCTTTTGGCATGCTGTGCACTGGACAGAGTTGGGGGCTACTTCTTTGCTACATACACCACGTGACCATGCCCCATGGCTTGTCACATGCCCCCTGCTCACCCGAGTAACCATCACCTTGGTCTTTCTGGCCTTTATCTTCATACCCTTCCAAGCTAAACTTACCCTCCATGCCGCCATCTTGGCCCTCAGCTCCTCTCTGGTCTTTGCCATAAGGACAACGTCTGCGTACTGCACCTCGCAGGGTAGCCCTCCTCTCTCCTCAGATGACACCACATCCATCACAGGCGCAAAGAGCAGTGGGCAGTGCACTGAGCCCTGGTGCACCCCAAGATTTACCTCAAAGCTCCTGTTGTGAAGTCCTCACAACTGTTTGCCCCTGTGTACAGCAACATCACCATTCTCACCTACCACTCCTCAACCCCAATCTTTCTCATGGCCCACCTCAGCACCTCCCTGGGGACAGGATCAAATGCCTTCTCCTTATCCACAAAGCCACAAGTCAACTTTTTGCACTAGATGTTTTTCCCTCGACTTGACGCACAAAAAAATGGCATCTGTTATCTCTTTGCCTGGTATAAAGCCGAACTACATGTCATCAATATTCCTGGCCACGGAGTCTCGCTTCAAGTACTCTCCCAGTCTTTCATGGTTTGCTCCAGTAGCTTAATGGCCCTGAATGAGCCACACTCCAGTGGGTCCCTTTCCCGTGAAGAGTGGAATCAGAATACTACTCTTATCTACTCTTATCTGTTCATCTTCACGATGGTGTTAAACAGTGTGGTCAGCCAAGCCACAGTTCTGTCACCAGAAGCCTTCAACATCTCCACCATAACACCAGATGGACCGCCTGATTTTCCTGACTTGGTGAGAGGTATCGCTTTGGCCACCTCCTCATTCCGATGCAACAGCTGGGTTCCTGAATAATGTCGCACTCAACGTTACCGTCCCGCACATCCTCCACATTCATCAAACCCTCAAAATACTTCCACCCCACCTCCCCTCATGCACTCGCTGTCAACAACACCATCTGCTTTGTAATCTGGAAAAAATGTCTCCTCCCTCCTCACTCCTTTGCCCCTCTGCAAACTCCTTCCTTTTCTTCTCTATCTGCCTCCGAACCTGATTACCTCCAAAGAACAAAGCAATGCCGCTTCTCCTCCATGAATCTCGCCACCCTGTCATTTTCACCTCCATGTCTGCAATGGCAGACCTCTCGTCCACTTGCAGACATTCTTGGTGGGCTTCCTGAAGATATCCTGCATGATACTCCACCTCCCATCTGTGCTCTTTGCCACCTCTTCCGCACCCGCCACCTCCTCCACAAGCTCCTCCAGCCTTCCTCTAAACTGTTCCCATGCCTCTGGTCTCCTAAAAGGCCACACCCTGAGCTTTGGCATATACCTCCGCTTCCTCTTCACCTATCTGCCTCTCCTTCCCAGAACCATGTCTCCAACAAGATGGTGTTGTGACACGCATTCTTCCTCAGCAATGACCTTCACATTCCTCACTCGGGCATGGTCCCCCCTTCCTCATAATGAGGAAGTTGTTAACCAAATTACTTGTGGGTGGAGAGAAGCAATGAGTGACATGCACCATGACCCCAGGCTGGATTCAAACCCGCAACCTGCAGCTTTACCCACCAACTGTGAATCGAATGCTCTTAACCACAAGGCCACAGCACTCTCATCCTTGTGCCAAAACCCATGCCACCATGGACACCATCATCGCCATCGGATGCCAATCCTACATGCCCATTCAGGTCACTGCCAACCACCACCAGCTCACTCTGAGGTAACCTAGCGACCGCGTCAACCATCTGATCCCAAAAGGCATCCTTGTCCTCCAGAGATCTTCCAGACTGTGGGGCATGAGCAGAGATGTGTTGACGATCCTTTTACCCAGGAGCAGCTTCAAAATCAAAATCCACTCGACACTGATATCACATGCACAGCCCACCTCTCGGCTACCAGTATCCTGACCCCACCACTCCCACCCTCCGTACCTTTCCAGAAAAACGTGTACCTCTTTCCCACCATTTAAAGCCAACAAGCACTCCCACCTCTCCATCTCAATGACGACTGGACTCAGTACACATCTACCGTCCTCCTAACCATCATATTTACTACCTTTCCAGAAGTCTTATACATGCTGCCAATGTTCCAAGCCGCATACCTGAGGCCCTCTGATCCACTCTTGTCACTAATATCTTATCAGGTTGTGAGCTGTTATTTCCGGCTGTGGATCAGCCTCCTCCACCCTTTTGTTTGACATAGGCTGGTGAAGTCGCCCATAGGGCACTCAAGGCTGACTTGCCATATCTCTGACTTGCCATTATAGAAGAATATAATGCAAAGTTTGCAGTGGGGAGCAATGATCATACTCTGATCCGTGACCATACAGATGTAGAGGTCAGCGCTTCCTCAGCATCTAACACACAACCGATGGAGCCCATAACCACCCATGAATGCTGTTGATGGTGTTGAACAGCAGCTGCCTCTGCTAGCAGAACCAGGAAGAGACACCTGGACACTGAGGGGGTAGATTTCCCCTAACAGACGGAATCTACCATCTGGTTCTTCTGCCGGTGGGTCAACACTGTTGCCCGGGGTGTGGCCACCAGTATGATGGAATAGGATGGTAGTTACGTGGGTCATCAATGTTACTTCTTTGTGAATTTGGGTAACTTTAGCCCTTTTCCACTTGTTTACACTGGTTTGTCATTCTCACCAAGTGATTTATTAAGAAGACCACTCAAATCAGTACTGGGAGCAGCTATTTTGCATTAATTTAATGGCATTAATTCCATGGCTTTGGTAACTTTAGACAATTACGTTTTTTCAAGACAAAGCTGCAATTGATTACTGTAATGAAGAAATTTAGTTCTTAGAAGAAGTAAGACAGGATTTTGTTCACTCTCAAAATTGAAATCAGTCAAGGGGATTTATGGGAATTTCCTTATGTTTTTTTTTGTGATTTGGCTTGGCTATAACCATTTTGAAACGTGCTCACACACTTTTGACCTAAATGGAATTTGTAGTTCCAGACAAGTTATGTTAACAAAAGAGAAGTGTATCAAAATTAAGAAATCATTTGATGACGTCGTCACATTTGATTTTTTAGTCTTCCTGGAGTTTCTTTTGACCTCTCTATTGACATTTGTGATGAGTTAATGTCTCATGTACATTTAAAAAATCTCACATTTGATGTTATCGTGATGTTAAATTGTACGCATAGGGTTGATGTTGATGCAAAGTTTCATGTTAATCTTATGTGGAACCTTGAAGGAAGGTTGCAGGTGAAGATAGAAAAACCTACAGAGAAACATCAGTTGAGATTTCTTGATCACTTAACACATGTACTGTATTAGCCAAGACAGACATGCTCTTGTCCATTTAAGAACAAAACCATCCAGATATTAACTGATAGACTAATGCAGTGCCTTCTCAAAAACTTAAACAGACAAAAGAGTGAATATGGGACCAAGCTTACATGTACATATACATCAATTTTGATTATCACCTCAAAATTGTAGTGTAAGGTTAACTCACTGACTCCCTGGGCATTGTAAATCAACCTGATTCAACCATTGAATTTTTACTGGGTCTAAAGTATTCCACAGTTTTCTCTTTTAATCGTGCAGATAAATAGAATCAGTTAACCCTGACTACTGGGATGATTCAGTGACTGGCTGGAATAAAATGAATTTTATGCTCTTTGATTTGCAGCCCAATAAAGGAAAATCAGAAACGAAAGATCTCAAATGTTTCTGTGCTGAGAGTGAGCGGTCTAGGCAGTGCTGGCTGGCTACCATGCGATTTGTCAAATATGGGTCATTACTACGGGAAAACTACAACAGTGCCTTGCACAGGACAGCAAAGACTAAAGCAGCTAACTCAAACAGTGCTATGAAGGTAGGCGGGATTCCCTTAAAGTTATCTTTCCTTATTGGTACGAGATGTTTGGTTTTTGTTGTAAGTGGTGTTGTTGTTTTGTGCTTAGAGTTTGAGGTCCACAACATCAGTTTACACTTCTTAAACCCCTATTTTTTTAATGCTTCCGTACCAAAATAATTGTACGTGTGAGAAAGAGAAAATTGGAAAAAGGTATGCACAGTCAGCAAATACAGTAAAATCATGATAACTCAAAGTCAGTTAACCCTAAAAGAGCTGGGGGCATGGGGTGGAATTGTCCCCTCCCCCAGTTGCCAATATAACTCGGCTCTTTGAGGGTCAAGTCAACTCTGTTCATCTCAAAGCCATTTTACATTCCTGCCAAAAGAATAGACTTTTATGTACAAAATACGTCCAGGATTCGAAATACCCAACCACTACGTACTTTAACGTTTTAGTGACGTCCATTCAAAATTACCACCATGGAACTGCTTTGAAAAGTGTACAAAGATATGCAAGTCAAGGGTTACAAGTTACACTGCCAAGTGTGCTTCATTTTTCCACACCAGGATCATTTTTATGCTTGAGGCATGCTCTATGCATAAACCATCCCTAACAATAAATAGGTTTTGAGCTAGCCTTACTGATACTATGAACCCAGTTGTAGCCCATGTGCAGGCAGTCTAATCATTTACTTTGCAGCCCCCAACAAATGTGACCAAGCATACCCAGGTGAAAACAAAGCCCAAGTAGGCACTGCACACTATGCTGTAAACCCCATGAAAGATTTGCCACACGAACGTGCAGTGTTAAAGTGGTTTGTTTATTTATCAATAGAAAAGGAGTTTTTTAAGTAACTGTGTATGAAACTATATACCATTAGAATGAATAAAAAGAAACAAATGATCACAAAACATAGCTACTGTGGAGCGAGTTGGTTTTGATTATTTACATAGTACATACAGGCCTTTGTGTATAATGACTCCAGGACTTGGGAACATTTATATGCTCGAAATTTGGATATGTCAAATGTTTGCATCCATTCCCCCGTGGTTAAAGTTATTAAAACATTACTGTATAAATGTTGGTCCTATAATATCATTCCAATAAAATCCAAATAATGGCTTTTAATTTTCTTGAATAAGTCAATGTAGGGGTAAAACTCCTAATTAAAAAAACAAAATGTCAATCAGCAGACGACTGTTTTCTTTATTGTTGAAAGCCAGTTTGAAGGCTTGTCTCAACAAATCCTATGCTGTCCTTCACAGTTGTTGAACTTTATGGATCAGTTCATAAGGGTCATATTACTTCCAAGACAGCATTATGGATAAGCTGCCATAGTAAAGTTTAAATTTACGGCTAATGCACTACCTGGTGAGTTAATATATAATGCCCTTTATGTTTCAGTTTATAACAAAAAAACATAAGCCATTTCTCCACTAGTGCCCTTTTTTTCCTAGTGAGCTTGCTGCAACTCATTTGGTCTGCAATATCAAAATTTCTTTGCCGAACATTGTACAGCTGTTGCCACTTCTTTCGGCTAATTGTGCATGTGGTTGTACAGTAAATGTGACCTTAGACTGAATGATCATCTGTTGAGATGACTGTTTGACAATAATGTCTATTGAAGCCACAATAAAATGTGAAAAAGTACTTTGTATTCCTTACTATTCAGTGGCAGATTGAGGCTCACTAAAGGGCCCATGAAAATCATTTTTATTAGTTATAATTGAAAAGTGTATGTATTTAAACGATATCCAGAATCTAAAAATTGTTGTCTTGATTAATAAGTTGGAGAAAAAATTGAAAATAGGTTTTGGCAAAACACCCCCCCCCAAAAAAAGGTATCTCATTAACATAGTAAATATACGTTTATCTGTGACGTACATTTGAGAAGAAACTGTCCCCACCGCTAGCTTGTCAATGCTTCTCTTGGACCAAGTTCAGAAAATTCAGTCCAGTTTTTGACTGCTGGCAACAATGGCCCGGAGGTCTTCATGGACCCTTTAAAATACAGGAATATGATGGGACAGAGGAGGCCATGGTTCTGCATTCACCATTGTTTAGATTTATTGAACCTGTGTCCTCTCTTGTTACCTTTTCACACATCAATCAATTTTTGTTCCGCTCATGATCTGTAAACTTTATGAAACCGATTTCTACTTATTGAACAGCCTTCATCACTTTCCAATTAATTAAATTTGTCAACAAAAAACAAACAACAGCAACAAAAAGGATTTCAGTGATCCACAATCAATTTAGATCTAATTTTCTTTAGCCAAAGAGATTCATCAATGACTAATAATGTACACCAAACATCCTTGCATTTTAATTTCAAATCAAAACAAATCCGTGAAAAAATACCCAAAAGATTGTTGATCTAAATTCATCAACCTTCCAAACTTTCTTTCTGTGATGCTTTCACTTTTGTTCTTTTAACCACTTCTACTTTTGGTTGAGGGTTGTTCTAGTGTTAAAAATATTTTGCTACATTTTTCCTGTTCCAGAACTTTTAAGTTTACCCCCATTTTGGGAATACATTTTCGAGTTTGAAAATGGATTTTTCGAATAGCAGTGTATAATACTTGTGAAGAAATGTTTAGTCTACACCGTTAAGTTTGGGGCACCATTTTAGATTTTATGTCTGTCATTTTTAAGCTGGGTATTGGGGAAAAGTGGAAGTGATGAAGCAATTGTTTGTACTTGTGTATAGGGTATTGTGAATTTCAGAAAAGATTTTAAGTTTTAAAACATCTGAAGGCTAAACTGATGTTCTGGCTGTACTTAAGATCTACTGAATAGAAACAAAATACATTGTATGCAAAAAGGATGGATTTGCATTGCTCCAAAAGAGTGCCGAGTCATTTTCATTTTTGGTTATTTAGGTTTTTAGTTCCAGTTTCTTTTCCTGGAGAGTTTTCTGTGACTTTCCATTTGCATCAGCTTAAAGAAACAATGGATAATATTCTCATCCAGTTTTATCAATTGTTGTAATTTATTTTATATTTTAATTATCCTGGATCATTTGATGTACCATGGTACATCATGGACCCAAGCAGACATCATTGCATAGCACACAGTTGGTAAGTAAGCACCAGAAGCCTTGTAACATGTTTTCATCTGTTATGTTTATAACAGTCTCTGTGTAATAAATCCAATCAACTCTGTTCACTGCCTGACGGGCCACTTATTCGCCTCGAGCAGAAGCACTCCCACATCGGTCGGAAAGAACCATGTTGGTTGGGAGCGTTCATTTTGTTGGTAGTGACTGCAACGCTTGTGTTTTCTAGTCATTTGGGAACCAGTGATGTGTAGTAAGTACCAAGGAAACCCCATTGCCGGGGAAATAGCACCCTCTCTTGGTCCAGCTTAAAGCCCATACAATTTTTACTCCACATTCTAGGGACTGGGTGTGACAGGGCTACTCTGACACAACAATTGTTATTAACTTCTTTATTTGTTTGCTTATTAAGTTTTGACCAGTAGTAGCTCTGTCATGTCTACCTTCTTTCAGTCTGTCATTGACTAGGGCTAATGATAAGGCTGAATGAAATCTGAACATTAGTACTTTTTTAATACAAATCATTCTCCTGTTTATGAGAGTTTATACATGTATGTAGTAAAATGAAACTATCTCCACCCACATCATCATCATTGCATCCTGTAATATATCTATAGCAGCAGGATTGTCTTCGCCTTGGATATCTGTCAAAGCTTAGGGGTGCATTTGCCCTTGAGGATATACAAACCTCGTAGACCCCACCACAACGTGCAATGGTTGTTTGTTATACCATAGTCATAGATTTTACAAATTCAAGAGAACAGAGTGAAAAACATTTTGCTGCAGAGCAATGCATTTCATTTCACTGAAATTATCTTCACCAACAAAGTGTTTAGTTGAGTAAATTAACTAAATTTTCCAGCAGGCTGTCTAATTCTGTCACAGGTAACATCTGTATCACAGTTGGTTCACCCTGGTCATGCCCATTGCAGTGCAAAGTCTACTGTGTTCAACTTACCTGAATCACCTACAAAATACATTATTTCCCTAATGCCAGTTAGCCATTCATTAAAATTTCATCAACTGCAGTGCGCCCTCGTCTGCCACAATGCAGTGTATCATTACCAGTATTGTAGGTCTCAAGACCATTTTTTCCTGGTCTCGGTACCCTGTGGTCTCTGTCTCGTTCCCCCATGGTTTCGGTATTTTGCATGCCAATACTAACCCACAGGTTGATTTCGTGTCTGGGAATGAGATAGCAAAATGCATAAACTACGCACTGTCTAATGAGGCAGCGATCAGCGCTTAGGATACGGACACCATTTTTCTTGATGCTCTTTCTTCACATGCATTGCTCTGATGATTATTGTGCCATTGTGATAAAATTCTGCCTCTGGGCTGTTTTTGACATTGCCACAAAACCTGACAAGTAATCAGAGATGTCATATAAATCTGCCGTTATACGCTTTGGCTTTTAAGACCTCAAGGAGTACATGGACAGCACATCTGGGGAAAAAACACTCAGCATTGCACAAATTCTGTCCTAGAATGAATCGGATTTCAGAGACATCGGAACAAGTTCAGCATTTATGAGGCACCTGAGCAGGGCTCAGAAAGCAAAGTAAGTATGTTTAGTTTTATTACTCAATCACTGAGTGTGTGAAAGGAACAGTTTAAGATTTTTATCAAAGCTGGTGAACATTTATTTCAATATAAAAACTGTAGGTAGTGAACAGTGGTCATGTGTGATTTTACTGATTTTGCACTTCCGTACTAAAACACCAATTTGTGACTTTTTTTCATGCTTTCCTCTTCTTAGATTTGGTCATCGCTTATCGAGTCTTATGCTACTGCCAGCTTTCCACCTTAACATGGTAATAAGCACTGTGACTCTCCATCTAGTGAGGAGGACGAGGTTCTGGCAAAAGTTCCTCATCTTCTTAATCTAGTAAAAATTCTCAAGATACAGAACAGGAGTGGACCGCAGCAGGATAGAGAAACAACTAGACTACAGCTGGCGAGGTATCTCGAAGAGGTAGCAGAGCTTGCACCAGAGATGAGCACCCTACGATTTTGGCAGGACATGGAGAAGAAACGTCCAACCCTTCAATAACTGCCATTCAAAGTCTTGTCAGTGCAAGCATCCTCCACCCCGTTGAAAGAATTTATAGTAGGGGTGGGATTATCATTAAGCCATGTCGGGGACGGTTGTCTTCTGATACATTGTCGATTCTTATGTTCTTGAAGTGTAATGAAGGCATCCTGTAAAAAGGCACTGTGTTCTATAAAAAGAACAACTTGACATGTACATGTGTTTGAGTATAGTTTGAGTCATTCTAACCTGTAATTTTTTTCTAATTCATTCTAATTTTTTGTCCTCATGTGCATAGTCAGCTTTTTAGCTTGGTTGCTGAGACTCTCCAACTTTAACTGGCTTCATACCTCAATGGTGCTGGATTTTGTTGGATACAAGAGACCAGGGTTGCCTTGAGAAAATTATAAACAAGGCAAGGATTGTTAAGTAATTGTTAATTAACTTTAGTAATGTTCAGCTCTACAAGGAAGCTGTCTTGATGTCAGTAAAAAAGTTGTATTTCCCTTTGTTGCACGTGATACATGTATTTGTAATTGTTTTTCAATTCTTTTACTGCATATTTTACATGCAAGGTCTCTCAGTCTCTGGCCATCAGGTCTTAGTTTCAGTCTCGGACTTTAAGGTCTCGACTGCAGCACTGATCATTTCTTAGTGCCATAGTTCATTGATGTTTTTAACCTCTCGATTTTTCTGGATCCATGCTGTGCATCTGTGATATATCTTGATCAACTGAGCTTACAGTAAGTTACCCTTCTTTTATAGATTCACATGTTTTCCTTTGCCGAGCCCATAGCCAAGGGGGGCCCAAGGGAGCAGTTCCTCCAGCAGGAATCTGGCCCCCCCCCCTCAATGAAAAGCATTGATGTGGCCCACGTAGCTGATACTTGGGGTTCCCCCTTAATGCCGGAAGCTTTAGACTTGGCTGTCCTTCATGAAGTAATTTTCCAATCTTTGTGATTGTTTACTTAATTGGCTTTTGCATTTTATACATGTTTGTCATTTGCTTCTATTGTATTAGTGCTTCATCCATAACTAGACTGTATGGCCCTTGTGTGTCTTTAGATTTGTCTCCCCATTTTCGTATATGTATTAGGGAATGTCTGGTTTTCCCCACCATTCCATCTGCAAATACAACTGTCAATAGTTCCAGTAGAAAATAGAGCGGAAAGCATGCTGTCCCTAGCCCCTGCTCTCAAAAAGGCAATTCCGAGGAGTCACGCTCGTACAGACCCGGGGTTTTGGAATGCGCTGGGTCTGCCCTTATTGATGATGACGCTGGAGCTGAATAATACGAGCAAGGCAATACGGACTGCGTCTCCATTGTTCACCTGTGACTTCCGTCTCGCTGAAAACAAGAGAGAAGTGTAGTATACCCCAAAAATTCTCATTCCAGTCACAGAGGATATAACCGAGGCGAGTTGAGAACCCAAATTGGTTTTTTAGAAGTTCTCGAAAGAATTGACATTGTACTCCAGAGTCATGCTTGCTACAAACCCAGTGTTGACGGGCAGTGCAGTGAACTAAATTTCAACCCTCTTACCAATACAATCCTGGCCAAAGCAAGCAGGAAACAGGGACCTTGCCCTCATTGTATCCTGTGACTCTGCAACCCGTTGACCACCGACAACGGGTAAAAAAAAAGCAAGTGCGGTATGTCTCAAGCAGTCTCATCCTGGTCCTTGAACACGGACCCTTCTTTCATTGTATCCTGTGACAGTCATGCTTACCAAGCACAGGGCAAGAACGAAAATGTGTGGTATGCCCCAAGTGGGCTTATCTTGGTCAGGGAACACGGACCTTGCCTCCATTGTTTCCCATGACTGCCATGCTCAACGGCAACAGAAAAGAATAGAGAAAGTACCGCATATCCCCAGTTGTCTCGACCTGGCAACAGAAGACCTAACTGGTGCCAGTTGAGGATGAGTTGACCCTGCATTCCCAAACCACTTACTCTACATGCTATGAGGTCCAGTGCGGACACATGCAGGTTATGGGCGTGGCCTTGATGTACCCACTACGCGTGCTACAAGGACTAACACTGTAAGGGCAATTGGCAATTTCCATGCTTACCTGTTAAATGATGTGACTTGGCAACAAAGTCTGATGGAAAACAGGATTATCCCTAGCCCTTTTGATTTTGCATGTAATATTCATGCGTCAATTCATTTTAAGGTAACAATGACCACTTTCTCACTGAAGGTAATTAGTGGTCATGTAGGCTTCAATTTCCCAGGCTATCATCATGTTCCACCACCACTGAACATAAGAATAAAGACTGTAGAAAACCTGCCTAACTTTCCATCTTGACTTCCACTCCCAACTAACCCCTCTGTACTTCCACCAGGCCCATTAGGAGCTAGTTACACAAAGGAACAACCATGTCCTATCATGGTGACAGATCGTGGTTATGCTTTTTCTAGAAATAAAAATTCTTCAGGCTGACGTAGGTGCGCCTGGTAGATGCAGTCCAGCTATCAGACAGCCTTGGCCCAGCAACCCCACCACAGCCTGGCAGCCTCAGCATACTTGCATGGTCCAACAGGCTTGAAGTAGCCGGGTTTGGCCCTGAAGTAACTCGGCCTCCTTCTGATTAGGAGTATACTCTATGTGGGCCATGGTTGTCCACAAGTAAATACCTGGTAACTCTGAACTGAACAATCAATTCTTACTCTCCTGCTATTTTCATTAGGTGTTGACAACCACTGTCTTCCAAGATAGTCCATTCGCCCCAAAGGAGTATGATGGCAGGCTTTTGACTTGCCACCCATGGTTCCTCTTATTACATTTCTTTGAACGTTGTTTAGTCTCATGATAGACTAAACTTTCATGAAAGTTTTCCCACTACTCTGACCAGGAGCTGGGAATTTTTAGGCAAAATGATAACTTAGAAGAATATGACCATCTTCTGTATCGGTTTAAGTTACTGTGTCTAGATGAAACCAATAGAGGGATTTCACATTTGCGCCGTCTGTGCATATCCGCATCAAAACCAAGGCTTTCTGTGTTGAACATCATCACGGCCACCCGCGGAGTGGACACAGTACATGCAGTATCCCGTTCGTAAGTGTGATACCACTTCAGTTTTAACCATGCCCACTGCACAAGATACACGACCATCGCAGGTACATTAGTTCACATTACATTGTCGTTATCTTTTCTTTTGATTTTACGTGTCGAGTCATCCTGACAGACTCTTCCACACAAATTTGCAGCCTGAAAAGTCTGAATTTAACATACTTTTCAACTTTCAATCATCTTATCGTATTAAGAATTGAAACTGACACATACAGCCTCATTTTCAAATGCGGAAGTGCGCAGATTGACGCTAAAAGCATCGTATTGGGGTCCCTCGATCGAGGAAGACCAATTCTACAGGCTGACATAGCTGACATCTGCAACATATCATAATCAGTGATAAATTTGGATGGAGGGCTGTTGGGGCAATTCTTAACAACCTCTGTCTCAAGATCTCAGGCACCCCTGGCCCTCTCCAACACCAGTCCTTGATGAAGAGAACAAATGGAACAAACGTCAAGCCTTGGAATAGGACATGCACTCCTTCCTACAGAAACAATGGCATTAGTCCCTTTGGACATTCAAGACATTGGCTCTTTTTTTCCTGACCCAAAAGAAGGATTCCGTCAAATAGTGTCAAATCATTTGTTTCCAACTTCTCAATAAATTCATTTACCCAGTGTTTCAAGAATCAGGCAGTAAATTCTACAACACACATGGGCATCATTGATAAATCTCCATATACCTATCTCCAGGTTCCCAATCACCTTAACTTCATTCTTATACAATGACATTCTTTAAGTTCTGCATCTTCCCCTTGGGTCAATCAACATTACCAAAGGTATTCTCTATGTAACTTGAGTGCAGCATATCTGCAGCCATTGTGAGGGCACATCGGTAATATTAGCATCGTCAACTCTGGTTCATGTTGCCAACCTTGCAGAGTGCACCTGTCTCTATCTCATCAATCAACAATGCAGCCCTCTTCATTATGTCTTGTTTGGCTCGTGGTCAGCACCATAAATCCTTTTTTTCACGGGGGAGGGGGCAAACACTGAGTGTACAGTGTTATGATACAAGTCGGGCAGGGCAAAAACAAATTAACATTTAAGTACCATAAATCTAGTCCCATAGTGTTGCTTATGCTTGAGACCGCTACAACAACACAAACACTTTTGTTTGGAAATGACACTCAATCTCTATTTTTGTACCCATACCATCACTACTCCATTCACATCTCTGTTGGTGAACAGATGGCCTCTACATTGACAGCAACCTTTTCTGTCCTCAGTCACCTCAGAGATTGTGATCAACACAATTACATTGACATTGGGCTTGGAGCATTGGTTCTTCCTCAACTAGGGTAGAATTCATTGAATCTTCTCTTTTTTGGTCCCTCACATCTGTCCCTGGATCTTCATATGGCGTATAATGCCATCTATCACGTCTAGTCTTCACCCTTGGGTAAGTCAGTGCTGACTCTGTCAGATGTATTGACAGGGATAGCTTATATCTACACTTGCCCAACCAGTCTATTTCTGCACTTCATATCTGACCTGTTTGCATCAACAGGAAATATCTGCTGTCCTGTAGGCGGCGCCAGCTTGCCCATCCACTGGCATGGGCAACAGATACCCTTTCAATCAGTTGAGATGACATGTTTACATATGCTTTCCCACCGAAAACTATTCCCCGAGAAGTACTCACCAAGATATAACAAGAGCTACGTTACATCATTCTTATTGCTTTATTTTTGCCTCATCAATTATTCCCTCAGCTGACCCAGATCCCTCATCAATCCACCACTTATTCTTATAAAACAAGCAGATTTCCTCTTCAGTTCAAAGTCTAAGATTCTGCACCTATGGTCAGAGGTTATACATCTAACTTGTTGGTCCTTACACAACAATCCTTCAAAGTGGCAGGCTTTTTATAATGACGCTGGAGCCACGACGACACGAGGACAACAGTTGTCTACTTGCAAAATACATGACAGTTGATTATATCATTTCATTAATTGGTGCACAGAGTAATCCATATCACAAACTGATACATCTCTAATCAATCTAATCTAATCAAATCTACCAATTTTCCTCTGTCTTTTTAATTTTGGCCTTCAATTGGCTGTAATCTGTAACTGCTGCTTTAAACACAGCAGTTCACTTCAGCTTGAACAATGACCTAAAATCACAGCCTTTGAACATCCAGGGGGAATGTTTATTACCACAGAGCTACCCTGGGACTTAAGGTCTGGTTCTTCGATAGCTCACAGAACCCCTCCTACACTACTGAAACATATCTTCCTGTTAGTCGTGACAACATCTCTCTGGTGTAGTGAGCTGCACATGCTTTCTATTATCAAGGGACACAATATGCCAGGAACTCCACAGAGACTGCTTCATCTCTGTACTGCAGGTCCTTACTAAAAACCATTCATCCATCTCTAAACCTCCAGATATCTTTGTACCAAATATCAACTCTTACTTGGGAGTTTTTGTTGATAAACCCTGGTATCTATTCCAAACCCTAAAGAACTCAAGAGTACAATGTAACCAAGCGTACAATTCATCACTTCAACTGAACCCCATATCCAGTAGCAGATGACACAATTGCCCACTGTAATAACCACTATCAGTTTGTAAGTACTGTGGTGCCACACCCCTCCGACGAAGGCGGGGGCGCCCTCCTCCTCGAGGCGCAGTGCGTCGAACGGCATGCCGGAGAGTCCCTGAGTGGCTAGGGACGAGTCCGTTGGGACTGAAGTATACCATCCCCCAAGAAAGTTTGTCTTCGTTGAGATGATGGCTAATCTGATTGGTCGAAACTTAAGGACGTAACCCAGACAGACCTGACTTGAAATAAACTTTGCCTGGACTCCTGACTTATATAGCAATTAACAAGCGGCTGGTTTATTCATCAACACACTCAACCAATACACCAGTAGAGGGTGCTATTGACGGGGAGACTGGTTGATTATACGTGACCGGACTTCGCCCAGAGCAGCGAACACCACAATTAATTGTGGGCATCCAGTGCCGAATCAGGGACTTTAGCAAGTCTACGGGGCTTATTGTCAGGGCTGCGCTACACGCAACTCACGTCACGAGATAGCAATCCGCCCTTGCATCGACCGCAAGCTCCTATCAGGAACTAAACTGCACCACCAATCAGCCCCTCAACCTACCGAGCCCCTCAACAGCACACGCACCACTCGGACTTAGGCACAGTCACACTAGGCCAGGTGACTTTAACCCTTGAACCGGATTCTCGACCCTTAACTCAGGATCAGCATCTCAAATCAAGACGACTAAGCCTTGCTTGTGTGCACCTTTTATAGCTTTCATGCTGCTCTGACCGCGCACACGCTCACGTGACTAAGCAGTGACTTCCGCTGCCCTATCGCACAACGCACAAGGCGGAGCGTATGCACCGCGCTTGCTTAACACACAGCTATGCGCACCTAACATCTACCTCTGTTACTGGGCAGAGCGCCATCTATAACTCACCGTGCCTAGTGACTAGCGCCCTCGGTTACGTCACAGTACTGATTGGCCTTATATTGATGTTACCCGAATGCTGTTAGAGTGATGTACACATCATGGGCATACTTCATGGGTGTGCCTATTGCCAACATCTGCAAAGCAGGATGTAGGAAATTCCCCTTCTATTTGTATTCCCTGTCCCCTGGTTGGCATCTTACAATCAGTGTCTACCCTCTGCAGGGCAGTTCCTACATCAGCATTACCAAAGTCCCACAACCCCACTTCAGAGTTCTGCCTATCTATCATCCTTTGTGACTGAACATTATTTAGACCTCAAAATTTATATTATGTGTATTGTAGCACCGGCGGGTTCGGCCGGTGGGGGCGCCAGCTCAGACCCGCATGGAGCTAGCTGGCTGCCCCCGCTGGTATGCGAACGGCTTGTGGCTTTCCCGCCTCGTACCTGCGCAGTCCCCATATAGACACCTCGTGTCTGGAGCTCGTGTGTGTGAGACAGCTTTTTGGCTTCATGAAAAAAAAAAACAGAGCAGTTTTGCCCGGAACGGCAATTTTCGCCTGACTAAGTGGTTCTTGTCAGCGTCAGAGCCCATAGGCAGGACACGCTACAGTATTTCCATGTACCCTCTGGCCAGGAGTAACCTATCTTAAATTCTTGATCTGGACCTGCTATCACATTAGTAAGATTTGTAATTATGATACTGAGATTTGTGTGTCCTCGCCGACTCTCCTCCAGTAAATGGTGCCACGCTGCATTAGTAGATGATTCACGTAATTTGAATGCAGTAGACCCCCCCACAGTAGTACGGTACAAGTCTCCTGGAGAATGAACCACTACGTGAATCACAGATTCCCTCCCGTCCTCCCCAGTCTGGCCACAACACTGGAACGATTTTGGAAAAAAGATCATGGCAGCAATGATACATTGCATTGTGGCAGAAGAGGGGTGCATTGCAGTTGATCAAGTTTTAGCAAATTAAACTGGCATTATAAAGAAATAATGCATTAGAAGGTGATTCAGGAAAATATTTTCTAGTAAACTTGTACCACACTACTGAAGGGGGATTCAGATCCATAACGACTGAATTTGCCTGTTTCCACAGACAGAAAATGTTCTATATTTTCTTCGTTGTGCTGTCCTGTACGAAAACAAACTTCTGATCTCATCCTTGAATCAAGAGAAAAATCTCTTCTTTGAGGAAGACCTGCTGTCATTTGCCAACATTAATGCTGTGGGGAAATTACAGCAAAACTGGCCCAGCTTAAAAAAATAACAAATAAATACTGGCAGCAGCAACAGTGTTTCACTGTCCCCCATTGCACATCTCATCCATGAATTAGCATAGTGCTACAGTACAGCTGTACAACTTCATGGCCAAGGTTACACACAATACATTGGAAATGACACATCACCTGTGGGAAAGATCAAGGTCATCCATTTTTTCTTTTAGCTAAGCAATATCACCAATGCACTTATAATAATAATGATACAAAGCATTTCTAAGGCGTACAATATCATACTTGTCATTTAAAGGTGCCAGTCAGTGAAAAGTCAAAGTGTGCAAGGCCATTATGTGTGATGGAGAAACTGCTTGAAGAGGTGGGTTTTGTAACTGGTGATAAGCAAGGGTTCTTGTATTGCCCTTAACTTGTGTGAAGAGGAGTTCATGCAATGCTGAAAAAATGTATGGTCTCCTTAATAGCTGCACGTGCTAAGGATCAGAGAGAAGATTAGCGAATTTCAGGGTCTGCATATGCAGGATTAATGCTGGGATCCATTTTTGCTGCTAAGTTTTCCTGATCTCAGAGATCTCACTGTTGAAAAAGTCCAGAGGATTTGGTAGCCAACACTAGGTAGAGGAAATTGATGAGAGTATGGGTGTTGTTTTCTTGTGGTTATGACGTGAAATAGTGCTCATATTGGTCATTATCACAGCCTTGGATTTTTTCTGAATAGTACTTTGTCAGGTACTGTCTGTATTTAACTGGTTTTAGATCTCTTTACTATTGAAAAATCTTGCGGTCAATCTGGAACTGAGGAGTCCACTGCACTCAACCTACCAAAACAGTCACAAAATATGCAAATTCCTTTGCATTCGATTTTATTTGCTAAAAACTTGATCAACTGTAGTAAGCCCTCTAGGCCATGATGCATAGCGTAACCGCCGCCATGTTTGTCCTCCTTAGTGTGATTCTTAAATACGTGTTAATTGTGGCATCTTCAAATTCTCAAGTTTTCTGCTTCGCTACATGTTCCTGTGTTAGTTTGATCAAATGTAACGTATTGTAATAAATTCATATTCCTTAATTTGATATGTTTTTCATGATTGAGTGTGTGTATTTATTGTTTATGTGGTATTTTCCTTTCTCTTTCTGTGTGTGCATTTTACATAGGCTCCACGTTGACTCTATGCTGTAGTAACACCGAGTATTTTACATAGGGTCAACGGGTGACCCCGAGTTGGTTGGGGATTTCGCAAGGTAGTGCGGCATTTTGTTCCGCAGTCCACCACCTTCCCAGTAGATATATAGGGTCAATGGGGCAACCACTCTCCCCTATAAACTGACAGGAGTTGGTCTGCAGGTATTGACTGGCATTGCACTCTATACTTGAGATTCTGCACTAACACCTACAGGCAGAACCATTCCTTGTCCAGTCTAGGGTTAGCCACACCACACCTCACTGGGACTGAGCTATAGAGCGGGCGGTATTCAAACGCTCAGTTCCCTCACCTCCACCATCACATCGCATCACTGTCAACGATAGTGCACAGTGGCACTGCACTCAGGGCAAATATTTCCCCTGCTAGCTGGGTCTGGATGGTGCGAACATTTCCATGCCCAGCTCCTAAGCACCAAGGTCCAACGGCAGCCTCTCCACTACCAGCGCCAACTGTAGATGATACCAGCCCCACTGGTATAGTTCACAAGACCAGGCAGGGGACGGCCCCAAGCCTCCTCCGCCAGCTACACTGACTGCCTCTCACCATGAGCTGCCGCCTTCAGACAACTGTCCCACCGGCATGCACAGGCGTGAGTTGGATGCTACCCTGCCAACACCCTGTTACCTCCTGGGGAGACCCCTGCAGAGACAACGCTGGGCTACGTGGGCACATCTCCACCCACATCCCAAACAACAGAACTGTTGTGAGGCATAGCCTGTCCCATTTATGTGGCATGACTCACAAGGTGGGACAGCCGTACGCCACCCATTCGCGGGCCCATCAAGCACCCCAGGCCTCAAACCACAGTCCTCCGTCACTCTTCATCAGGGGCATCTAGGTGTGGGTAGACTCTACACGCTACTGGACCACCCCTGCTGTGACTTCCGGTGCAGTCCTAGAGGAAAGAAGGCAGGCATGCAAGTATGATGCAGACAACAACCGTCAAGACCTCTGTTGACTGTATGTCGCTTCATCGTCAGGCCTATGCCTCTGCCTCGATCCAACCGCTCTTTGGGACATTTGTTGTGCAGTAGATACACTCCACTAGGCCGCCCTACATTGTCTTCTCAAGGAGTCTCCTGTGAATGCAAGCCCAGGTCAAGTAACTCAACGCTGACTGCAGCTCGAACAACAGCTACTATCACTACAGTAGAGTAAAATACTCCCATGCGGGAAACAAGGAAGTGTGCTATCCAGGCAACTCCCCACCATTATCTGGGGCTATACTGGTGAATACAACATGAGACTACATATGACCAGCATACCGTGTGCAATCTTCCCACCACTGGTGCCTGTCCACAAATGCCTGTGGTAGATGAGTCGACGCCTTACCTACAGACACCCCACCCCATCGAGCCCTCCCATCTGAGAGTTCATCATCGGGGGCACCCAGGTGTGAAACAACCAACAGCTATCTCCGGGCAGGCTCTCCTCCATCTCTTGGCCCTGCCTTGGTGATTACACCATTCGAATCAGCATCCGCGCCTCGGGTGTCCGAATTCTCCGAACTTCACATGCTGTCATAGATTCTACATGCTCATTTCACATAGTAGTCCCAGGCTTTTCAAGAGGTTCCCCAGTATTATATCTGCACATCTACACCCTCTTCAGCCTATAACATGAGCGGTCTCCACATATTCCTCAGCATGGCCTCCTCATTCCCCACATATTGTCCAGACATGAGTTCCTCTAATGTTGGCATGTCCGAAGTCTATATATACCGTTACTGTTATGACATCTGACAGCCTACTGTCAGTGCCTATTTTTCACAAGTGTGCCTCAGTTACTTTTTCCAGCTGCACCCTGCGTGAGTGAAATGAAGAGGCATGTTTGGCAAGGCTCTGTCTATTTCTCTATTTATTGCTTCCACTCATTGAGGTAGTTAATCAGGATACTTGTTTCTTGGAGAGACCTTCTATCTTCATACACTACTTCTTTGACTTACAATTTTTTCTTTCCTTCAGATGCATGTAGCTTGACTTGAATAATTCCCCGTGCATGCAGTGAAATGGCCTAAGTCCTCCAACCCAGGGACCCAATCTGCCACTCTGAATGTAGGACAAGGCTCATTTTTCAATTCTTCATGAATGCTTCAGCATCATTTTGCATGTCCTAAAATTATAGAATGGCCCTAAGGGCATCTACATGCAACTTAGCTAGTCTTCCAGGAATAACTCCTTGTTCGATGAAGGTGAAATCAAACCATCTCTATCTAGCCTACGTGAAATCTATCTTTACCCTTGGAGTACCTTCCTTTTTGCAGGGATTTCTCCCTTGCTGTCCGGCCCCTACTTTCAGTCATACCAAAAAAGTCACCTCTATCTTCAAGTTATTCAGAAACTAACCGGAAGCCACAATGTATTCGGAAGACAAACACTAGGACAATTTCTTGTCTCCCTTTCCATTGCCTCCCATCTCCACACCAGTCGAGTTCTGCTGTGCCCTCTTCTCAACCCTCATGGGCAGTACTGGAAGATGCAGACCCAAAGGGAATGTCAACAATGCGGCCTTTCCCTTGGGTCTGACACCAGTGACTACACCACTTCTCAAGTGGCCTCAATGCCTGAACTCATAGTACTAAGATTCTTGCAGGCATTTGGCCGCTCAGACAAATACCTGCGTCTGCCCTTTTCAGCTGACCACTCAGATTCATGCGTGCCCCTTTCCTTTGGCCCAACTCATGTTTGAACTCCAGTCTTCATTGATAACTATTAATCTGCATTGGGTTCCTTCTACAGTAACTCAGCTGCTGTCAGATTCAACCCAGGTTTGTTGGTGGATCTAAAATCGTCTTATTTCACACCCCAGTCCACCTGTTGGAATGCAGGAACCTCTGTCACTCTGTCAGTGTCTTTAAAGTCCTCACCTTGATAATTTTTACCACGTACTTTCACCAACTGGCCATTCCCACTATCGAACACTTTGGCAACTGCCTCTTTGTGGGCGGAGAAAAGAAGGCAGAGAAATTACTGACCTCCCTGCCCCAACAGAACATGTAGTTGCTGATGTTCTACACCAGTCTTCCCTCTCTTATAGGTCACGTGACCCCTTTTTCTTTTCAGTAGGGTAGGGTTGCTCGTCCATGCACCCCTCCCTGATACCTATGATCGTGACAATTTGGCCAAAATTGGACAGAATAGATATCTTCTTTCATGCCATTTAGGCCTTTAAAAGCCTGGTGCCGCATTTATCCAGGCTTCTGGCATACACCTACAACAGTAATCAGTTCTCTGTTCATGGTGTTACAAACAGAGTGTGTTCCCAATTAAGTCACTGATGAATGCAGTAGCTGATTCTTCACTCCTTTGTAACTCAGAACTGCAGTCAGCAATAGCATGTAGCTACTGCCTGCAGTCACAGCTACCCACTGTGTTTCCTGCAGACAACTCTGACTGCCGGTGCTCTCTTCCTGGCGCGTTCACTTAGTGTTCATTCCAACCTGTTCATACCCTGTTTGGACCATGGTGTGTCCTCGAGCCCTTCCATGGTTCTCCTTAGAATACTTTGTAGAGGCCTCATCGCCACACATACTGGTGAGGCTGGCTTTTCTACTTTCAGTAACTACTTCTTTCGTGGATTGTGGTCTGGTGATGGTATCCGTTACACATGGCTCTTCTGGGTAGTAATACCATGGCATCCTTCTCATCCACACCATGGGCTACTGCTCAAGCCCTATTCCCTCACACCTCTCTGACAAGACAACTTCAACGTTAATGTCATAGAGTACTCCTGCTCTCCTAATTACAAGCCTTGCTGTCCTGTCCCTAATCCTTTAATGATTTCTGTTTAGGATTAAAAGCTGAGAGGTACTTTGATTCTCCTCCTGCCAATTGTGCAATATGCACAATCAACTCTTTTCAGTGAATTGTAATAGGCACATGAGAAATTTGCAAATGTATCACTAGGAGACCCGACCCATACAAATGTAGGGGAGGAATTTGCCAAGGATTGATGAAAGTGATAGAAAAGTGACTTTCCGAGAGACTAAGAAATGGGGTGGCCTATGATTTACAAATAATAAAAGTTCACTATCTAGGACTGTGGTATAACAATGATATTTGTTGACTCGAAAATGAACTCTATTTAAGAATCTTGATGTCATGGTATCTGCTGTTTCTCAAATATTAGGTTCAGACAACTTACATCAGTAGGTTTGTTGGGTGAGTATAGAAATCATTACACTGGATGGCCTTCCTTGCAACTTGTTTTTCTTTGTCACTGAGATGGAGAGCCATGACCGCTATCAAGTACTTTTGCCCATTAGCACAAGTTGTATCATGTTTTGACTGTGAACTAGCATTGAGAATAGAAGTTGAATGCAGCAGATGATAGTTATTCGAGAGAAATGTTTGGAGATACTGCAACCAAATAAGTACAAAATTCTTTCAACTCATATATTAACAGGCACAAGGATATGGTTCCAAGAGCAGAAGATCACCTTTAAAGTCAGCAATAATGACTGCCTGATGACTTCTACTTAGTAGATAGTATCCAGTATTAATAACTGCTTTGGGTAGTTAAGACATGGAAAGTGAAAAATTGATGCTCATGAATGTAACTTCAACCACTTCTTGAGTGCACAGCTGCTGCAGCCGTTTCTTGAGGGCACAGCTACTGCATTTTTCTTCTTAACCCTCCATTGAATGGCTATGGATCAGTAGCACAGCAACAAAGGGTACACCCTGCCATCCAACATTGACATTACAGCAATCTGCCTCAACACCCATTGACCATTCTCAAAAGAAGACTCACTGCGTGCTTATGAAGTGTGTACTACACAACAATGCAATATTCATAGTTTCATGTACCAAAGTTTTTTTAACTGATCCAGGGTAGTATACTAATTGGCATTCACTGTGAAGATTGACTGTTTTTACTTTAAGCTCATGCAAAGGGAAAACCAGAGAAACTCTATAGAGAAAAAAATTGGAACTTAAAACATAACCGAAATTGCTGATTTAGCCTGAATCAGCATGTTAAAGGGCGCCTTGAGGTGCTCTTTAAAAGAAATTACAGTCTCCTTGTTCTGAATATCATATACGTTAAATGTTGCCACATCATTATAGCTAGGGACCAACCGATGGAGGTTTTAACTGGCGATTCATTGTCCGATGTTTTAATCAGAACATAGGCCAATGTCTGATCTGAGATTTTTACGGAACAAAACTCAGTTTGTATTTATGCTCAAATAAAAAATACGAAATTTTGTTTGCCAAAACTTAGTGCAGAGTATAATCCTTTCTTCAAGTTAACATCGGCACTCATATCGAAAAGAAAGATCAAATTTTCCCGATCCAATGTTTTGCTGATGTTGCCGAACATCAGCCTGATCCAGTGTCCAATCCGATCATTGGTTGATCCCTAATTATAGCCTATTCAGATCCTGAAATTCAAACCTTTTGAAAGTCACTACACCCTAGTATAGATGGCACTATTAAAACTTTTTACTTTAAAGGTATTTTGAATGCTGTAATTCATTGCTGAATTTCTATAAAATAAGTGATTTTATTTCTCCTACATAATAAAAGGTAATTTTTTGAATTACAAACATAAATTATCAGCAGATTTTGAGTGTGTCTTCCCATAGATACAATCTTTTTTCCATGTACCATATAAAATTCAAGCAGTGGAACAGGCTTTAGCATAGGTCATTATTAAACCTATTTTAATCAATTCGAACATGGCCCTTTTTGGTTTGGCTTCGCAAATTCCTTGATTAAAAATTACAAATAACAAGCCATCTTCCTAATCATGTTATTTTGAACTTGAACCACTTCATGGGGGGCATTTTTCAATGTTGATGATGCTGGGCCAGCATGACTATCATTTTGTCCGTTTTAAAAAACCTTCAAAAATTCATTATTCCATTTAACGGTCGTTTATAGCCGCACCAAGTGATCTGTAGGCACTACTCTAAGTTGACAGGTAACCTTCATTGACACCCTAGTATTTCAGCCAGGCCCAGCAGCCTTGTAAACAGAGCCCAGATTGTGCGGTGTTGTATAGTTGTCTTTTGTTCA
>NW_019091442.1:346546-357374 GCF_001949145.1 Acanthaster planci
ATCGCTGCAGTGGTGGAGCGCTTTTGTCCCCGGTGGTAATCCGTTCGCTCTCAATGCCCCAAGCCCTGGTATATGGTTTCTCAAAACAAGGCTGGATTATCACCACTTCTGAGAGTGAAAACTGTTGGTAATGCCCAGTAGCCTGGTCTTTTGTTCGGAGTACAGTCTTTTGTTCCTGGGCCCTGTTTCCTTTGTCCGAGTTCGGAGACCCTGGCCACCCATATAAACCATACGTCTCTGATCCCGGAGTCCCCGGCAGGAAGTGGTTAAGGTCTCTGTGTGGTGTACTGATCACAGCTGTGCTCTGCTGTGTTGCCTGTTAAATTTTTATAAATTTTGTGGAGAAGCTAAAGGGTATATTGCCGGCAGATCTTAAATGTTTAAGACTTGATCTGGAGGATGGATGCTGGTTTATTGCCCAAGCTGAAGACGAGGGACATTAACAGCATCCGTTCTTCTGAGCCAGTCCAACAAATGTTTAAGACCAGCTATGCACACATTTATTTCCATTTATGAACACCATTTGAATCAGAAAGTCACAAATATTCTAGAATACTAACAATATTTGTTCAATAGTTTTACTTCATTTTTTCATACGGCCACACATAATGGTATGTACCTTTTGCAAGTTATTACAAATAGCCTTTTTATATGGAGATTGACATGAATCCTACCGTGTGAGGTGGTACAGAATGCAACAAGCCATTATTGTGTGAATGTGGGACTCGAAAATTGCTGCCTTTGGTAGTATTGTGCAAGCATCACTGTTGATTGTAAATATTTCAGCAGTACATGAGGAAAAAGGGGACAGATTTCTAAGGAGTCTGACATTCATGTGAAATGGATAAAGGTATTTAGGATCAACTAGCCAGTGCTTTATCATAGGAGAGTGTGAGAGAGTCTGCTAATGAATACCTACCCAAACAGTCGCTATATTTGCCATTTCCTTTGTGCCTTTGATAATTTATTCCTTTTTTTCTTTGTGCCATTGATAACTGATGTGTCTTTTGGCATTTTGGATTATTTCAGTTTCCGTTCTTGCTCCACCTTCCTGTGGTAACCTGATCAACTGTGACATATAAATAGTAAAGTGTAGTTCTTGGATATATAAACAGTAAAATCTCAATAACTCAAAATCGGTTAACTTGAAACTCCGCTTAACTAATAAATAAATAATTCCCGCCGAAAGAATAGGCTTTTATGTACAAAAAGATATCCGTAACTCGGACTGCTCATGTTGCCGGATTCATTTACCACGAAGGTTTTGTGTAGCAGATCCAAAAGAACCTGCCGCCAAAATACTTCCAGAAAGTGTAAACATAATGCGGGTCTAGTTATGAATCATTTCTGACACACACACTTCGTCTTTTCACACCAGAACCCTTGCAAGCGGGCTCATTGTAGCCAGTGCGTCGGCGGGCCAACTGATGGCTCTTTGCGGTGGCTGCGGCAATGCAATGATCTTGTGTGCTGCACGCGCCACACGTACGGAATACCTGTTGCCAATTACCCATTCCAGGGAGAGAGAGCGAAGGCCTGGCAAGTGATGACAAAACAAAAGTAGTCTACCGCGTTCAACCACTCCACCTTCAGTGTGGCTAACTGAGGCACACCTACCGGCCCAACAGCCACTTCACACATCAACCCACCAACATCCAAAACCTCTTCTCCACGGGCACCTAGGCATGAAACAGAGAATAGTGCTACCAGGGCCAACTCCCCATGACTCTCAGGAGCTATCCCGATAAATGTGCCATTGGACTACAGATCCACACCATGCCCACACTGTAGCCCGCCGAGATGCAGGGCTACTAACCAAGCTGGTGTTGCCTCAGTCCCCAACCATGCCATGCCTGCATGAAAAATGCAGCCTACCTTCCGGGCCAGAGAGACCACAGACCCCATGGCAGATGTCCAGGCTGGAGAGAGCGAAAGCCTAGAGAGAGAGGAGAGGAATCCTAACTGTGTACAACAATTCCACCACAGCTAACGGCTCACTGAGGCCTGCTGGGAGGCAAGTCCATGCCTCACCCGCTGACTTAAGCAGCAGCTACATGCTTAAAGCCCACCAACATCCGAGTCTTCTTCATCATGAGTATTTAAGCATGGACCAGACAAAAGCATTCCCTTGGCCTACTCCCTTTGTTGCTGCCCTGGTAAATGTTCCATCGGGCTGCAGATCCAACGCCGCATCTCCATTATTGCTTACCAAGACATCTCCCACTGCTAGCAGTAGGCTCACTAAGACCTGCGGGGAGACAAGTCAACGGCTCACCCGCCAACCCAAACGTTCACCACCGCTAAGGGAAATTCCAGATCTGTCCCTACTCATGCCCAATTTATGTAGGTGTGGTCCTCTACCCCTCTTGGGGCTGTAGCACACAAGCATAACACTTCTTTGGCCTGATGACAAGCCTAGTTGACCTGGTACCCCTTTACCATCTTCATAATGAGGCCCCTCCAGCCCACTTACTAATGTTCTTCCGGCCAAAATGTGACCTGATCGATCTCTCAGTTTTCATCATCTGGTCACAACTTTGCCGGCAGCTGATACAGAACCATCTGGTTTAAGACCTCCCTCTCCTAAAGATGGATCCTTAGGTGATGTGACTTTCTACTGATCTGTCCCAATTTGCATTCAGTACTTCCTTTCCTGACCTTCTAGTGTCTCAGAGATAGGGGTGTCTCAGTTACTGGAAAGTCTCTTCAACATTCTCAAACTCAAGCGACGTTCAGTGCGATTCATCACTCTTGTATAACTGTTGGGATAAAGCTGTCCTGTTTGATCAGACAATTGTCCCCAAGGGCATTGGATTCTGGGATCTACCTGAAGGCAACCTATGTCCTGACTGCCAACATTACAATTCTTTTGCAGATATGCCCTCTCCAAGAAAGATTCACCCGACAGAGGAGACTCTGCATCACAATGTGGCCGAGTTAATCTTCACTGGTAATTGACAGTTCATATATTGAACTTTTGCCCACAACAGAGAATGTTCGGCTGTTGGTGTTCTACACCTGGTTCCCTCACCTACAAGCCTAGGCAACAGACATCCTCCCTTCATTTGGGAAGGGTTACTTGCCTATGTGCCTACCCTTCCTCCCAAAAATTTTGTCTGAGCTGTTCAGGTGCATTGCTATGGTCTTCTCCTCACTCTGTTCTGGCTTCACCAGCCCTGGTGCCTCAATCAACCAGACTGCTAGTATTAGTCTATCTCAACAGATTATAACTTTCTATGTTATGGGGGGTTGGTCATGGTGTGGCTGCAAATGAAACATCTATAACCACAACAGCCAACTTTCTTTCTTGTTTCTACTTTGCTCAGAACAACAGTTAGCATTCATACGCAACTACCATTCTGTTGTCAGAGCTACCTACTGTAGTTGTCTCTAATGGCTCCCTTCGGACAACACTGCCCCCGGGTACTCTCCGCTTGGCATATTCATTGAGCATTATCCTTCGAGACAGCCTATTCCCTATTGGGACCTGTCTTGCGTCCTCAAGCTCTTCAAAGGTCCTCCCTCTGAGCCTTTCACCGAGGCCTCATCATCACACACCTTGGTAAAGCTGACCTTTCTACTTCTAGCAACCACTTCATTCTGGGACAGTGGATTGCCGATGGTATCCATCACAGATGGTCTCATCGGATGATAACACCATGGCAGCTATTTCATCCCAGCCCTAGGCTGACTGGTACTATTTCTCTTCTTGCATCATTGCTCCCGATATACCTCATCAAACAGTAATCAGAGACTAAAGGGCTAGTTGAGATTCTTTGGTCATTAAGTTCACCTGTCCCGAATGGCTGACCTTCCAAGATGACAAATCCGGCCACCCTATCACAGTTCATGACATTAGAACATTATCCACCTTGCAGACATACCTTGGCAGTGTATTTTTGGAAGATATCTGCAGAGCAGCATGCTGGAAAACATTCATCATTCACCTCATGCTACCTCAATTAAGTCTTGCAATGAGTTCTTTTATGGTGAGACAATGTCACCAGGACCAAGAGAACCCACACTGGGTGAGCTATCCCCGCTGCATCTAATGACCTCCTCCTTTCTTAGGTGGGTATTCTTCATTCTACATTCTTCCTCACTTTACGTGTGTCCTTGCCAACCCTCTTCCAGAGTATGTTGTTACTCTGCAAATATAGAAACTGTTTGGGTAGGATGAACGCAATGGACTCCTTCCCCACAGTTGTGTAGGAGAGTCTGTTAATGAATACCTACCCAAACAGTGGATGCCCTCCCATCTTCCCTACTCTGGCTTGGACCTTGTGCTCCGAAAAAGAAGGCTGAACGTGGCGCCAGTGGAGCTATGCATTGAGATAATAGAAGGCGCACTACAGTTGATCAAGTTTTAGCAAGTAAAATGAGGTGCTAAAAAATTGCAAACGTAGTGACTGTTTTGTCAGGTTTTTGTTAGCAGACTCTCCCACACGACTGTAGGGGAGGAGACCAGCCACATGTAGAAATGACTAAATTTTCACAGATACTCATAAATAACTATTGAAAAGGTCCTTTTTACTTTTTTACGATTGGTTTTTTTTTTTGCTTTTCTGCATAGTACGCTGTGTGGTAAAGGCTTTGTTTTTCTATTTTTTTCTCCCTTCTTGTTGGTCTTCCCCCACTTTTTCTTGTCACCTCTTTGGGCATTGAAGTCATTTGACTTTGAAACTTAATACACTTAAGTAATTTATAGCAAGGACGTCTTCCAAAACATGACATCATAATGACGTCATCACCTGATTTATTGTGGAATTTATAATATTTGATATTTTTTAACACATTTTTCAACAGCAAGACTAGGGCTCTTTTTTTGGATTAGACTCAAGACATATTAGGTCTACACTTGGTCCTGAAAGTAGACGTAGTCCAGGAAAAAAATTGTCGTCATGATTTCCTCACGTGTCACGTGACATGGCGTTTAGGTGAAGATTTCAGAGGCCTATATCTCCTAAAGAACAAGTCCCATTGGGTTGAAACTTTGCAAATATTTCGAAAGGTTAATGAATTTGCAGTGAAATTCAACTGTTATTACATACATGTAGACTGGTAGACAAAGATTTTAATGTTGAAGTAATGCCAATTACAAAAAAAGACAAATAAATACCGAAAAACTAAAGAGAATCACCAGATCAATCAGTCAATCAATCAATCAATCAATCAATCAAATCTTGCCCCCAAAAAGGTGTATCTCAAATACGAGCATTCACAAGTATTACCTAATTCAAATTACTGTATAAGGGATACGAATCAATTCCAATCACCGGGTTTTTTTCTTGTTGTTGGAATTACTGACAAAAACAAGTCTTCAATTCTTTTTTTTCACTGTCCAATCACCAAAATAGTTTCCTTCTATATAATTAAATAAATGATAGAATCATACAGTTAACCAAGGTGAGGACTTTCAGTTGTCAGCTTGCAGTCACTACGAGTGGCAGCACTGTTGTCACTGTACTGATGTCTAGCTAGCTTGACTGGTCTTTCTTGCCCACTCCAAGATAATGCCCTCAATCATCTCTGCAATGCAAGACTTGACTTTTCCACCACTACTGCAGAACAGGGCCTTCACCTCCATCTTTGAGCATCAGCACCTCACAAGAACTGGGCAGAAAACTAGGGCCATCTGGCTGTTAAAGAAATATTGGCCAAAAATGCAAAGTAAAAGATATGGTGCCAAATTTATCATCAGGCATCTAGAAATCTCATCAGTGACATCTTAAAATAAATTCTTCAGTCTCCACAAGAAATTTTAACATTTTCCACAAATTTATTGTGATTTAAATTTTCTTTAAACATACATAAAAGATTAACTTACAGGTTCCTTGCCGTTTCAGATTTTAGAACACTGATCCAGCCGCTCTGGACTTCCCTTAACCAAAAAGCCTTGAGCAGTCTGCAAAACCTGCTTCAAGTGAAGTAAAGTGGTGACATCAGGCTTGGAAAAAGCGTGTGGCTCAGATGATCAGGAAAAAAATTCATTACAAACTCTCTCTCTCTCATACCTTCTCGATCATGATCAAATCGAGCTCGGCTCAAGCACACTAGACAACCCCTTTATACTAAGCATCCATCCATTTTCTTGCGAAGTAAACCCTGGGCATTTCACTCTCTACTTCATTCACAACAAATGTGGATGCATCTAAATACAAAGAAATGGGAAGTTTTTGAGTTAGCACTGACATTAATGTACACAAAAAGGGTCACCTGGGTATTTGTGACACAAAGAAGAAAAGGAAACTCTTGCTCCCTACTCTGTATTGTTAGACACAATAGTTAGGTTTAAGTACAGGTCAGCTAAGAAATTCATGGCCCTGGGCAGTAAACTGTAAATAGAAGTCACTGGTTAATGAAAATGCATGAAAAAGTTCATCAGCATGGAGCATCAACACTGACAAAGGGAAATTCTGATAATGTACCAAAGACGAAAACAGACTACATGAAGTCATCAGGTACCAAGTCACATGACTTTAAAGGTCTATTTTTCAAAGCCCTATATTTCCTTGAGTAAATGTCCCATTGGGTTGAAACTTTACAAATAACTAGAAGGGAAGAGATATAGATGAAAATTGCCCTCATGTGACGATGGCATCATCAGGTGTCAAGTACCTGCCCATCGGGTTGAAACCAGACAGTCCTTCGTGTGGGTGTAAGTGTCCAGTAAATGAAGATATGAATTGTTAAAGAATTTTTAACACAGAAAAAAATGAAAATTATCCTACCCCAGCATCGTCAACATTCATAAATGCCCCTGGTGCGATGTGGTTCAAGTTGCAGTACATGGAATGAATGTGAAGATAAACAGGACATTCAGAGGCATTTAAAGAATTGTTCGTAAAAACACTTTCAGGGTCCCTTTCTTGCCTTAAATTCTCATGCATAGGACATGAAGATCTGCACAGAGCGAGCAGCAATGGATTTCTCAGGTGATCAAGGTCGTGTCATTGACAATCCATCAGAAGCCATTGCGATAGCCAGACAAGAAGGATTCAATTGGAGGGTAAGGAAAAATGTTTAGCTTGAGTTTAATAAGCAAAGACAAATGTATTTGGTTAAGAATCTGGCTTGCCATATCCACACAAGTTCCAAAAGTAGTGCAGCAGCCTATACTGAACAAAACCAAAAATCATTGAACATGGCACTTCCGAACCAAATGGATCTGAACCAACCAAGCTGGCCAGTTCAGATGTTTGGCATTCATGATATGGCACATGAGGAAAACTGAAACGAAAATGGATGGCAAGTTAAGTGCTCTCAGATTGCATTGAAGTGTTGCATTACTGTCACTATGTATGAACATTTACATGTAGATGTGCGTGTGTGCATGGATGTGTGTGCACTCACTGTGTGTACATGCTCATGCACATAGGTACTGAAATACAAGTTGCTCATGGATGGAAAAGATTCATCAATTCAGTCTGTAAAATGATCCTGCCCAGAATGCTGCTGAGAATACAGAAATTTGGTTCTTTTTTTTATGATGGTCAGCCCATTCTCACTTTAAAGTATGTAATGTTTTAAAAACCATGTCTCTTAATGGGGGCCACTTTTTGTGTGTAGTCTGTGCAGCTGTTGTAGGAGTCAGAGTAAATGGGGAATACTACAAGCAGCTAAAAAGCACTAAAAAAATTGAAAGAATAGCAAAATAATTGTAAGGTAAAAAAGCCAGTTTGGATTAGTTCGAAAATAAATGTTTTTGTGTGAAAAGAGAGTTTCCTATCATGGTAAATATCATAGGCCCAACTCTTGGCTGTGTATGCTTGGCCAATAGGCTGCCATTTGAGGCTGCTTGGATTGAGAAAGGTCTAATTTTGTCAACAAAAACTCCCATCTTTCCAGTTGTAATGACCTCTGTGTCCTTAATTATTAGTCAAGTAAGAATATGTTTAGTCTTGCATTGACGACTTGCAGTCTGACATGAAAGTTTGGCCATGATGCATGATCGTGTTTGCACTGTACATGCATTGTCATGCATACATATGTGAACACTTTGGTGAGTTGACTGCACTTACATCACAACTTAAAGTTTTTACTGAATCCACTGTGCCACATTGTTGAACTTTTAGTGGCGTAATTAAGGAGGAACCCCCCTTGAAATCTGTGAATAGTCTCAGTTGAAATCCAGCTGTAGCATTTTTCAAAGCAGTAATAAGCCCTTTCATACAATGCTGGAAACACACACTTGCGATGGTTGGCGCCAAGTGTCTGTTGCAAGTGTTGCCAACGATTTCATTGCAAACTTTAATAGCAAATGCAGCTCATTAGAATGCAGCTCATTTTTGAATGGTAGAGTTTAAGGTACTAGCCACTTTCTGTCATATACTTGTATGTGCATTTTTTTTGGCAAGTTTCCACAAACATTTGTGTACAAATTCAGTAAAAAAAAGTTCACCTGTAGGAAGCTGCCTGAGCTATGCACCTCTCTGTCTTGTTTATTTTGTATCTTAATTTCATGACAGCCCTGGGTATTTTTCATTCATGGGACTCACAAGTAGACGCATTAGGAACATGGTTTTCAATTCTGGTTATTAATAGCCTTGTTGCCAGTGCCCAGTGTGGTGCTTGCTATAGAATAGGTGTTTCAGTTATATAAACACAAGATATCAAGCCCGATCCCCAGAAATGCTGCGAAGAAAGTTTTCTTTTTTTTCTTCACGGCTCTAAAAGAAGTTTTTTAAAAGGGAAAGTAAATTCCAATTTAGTTTTTGCATATGTGGTTGCGGAGGATATTCTTTATGGGGAGGTGAGGCCCAAACTCCATAGATCTGGTTCCTGCCCCTCACATATATAAGAACTCTGTACTAATGCATGTGTGAAACCAGATGGCAACAAGACTGTCAAGATTAAGGGTTGATATCTTTTCATGAACTGCCATTTTCAATGATGGGAACAGTAAAGCTATGCCTGCATAATGGACTTCATTGCACTGTACCCTAATAGCACACTTTGCATTCACACAACCAATCCTGGTGACAATGGCACTGATTTTGCATCCATCGATGAACGCACAGAGACACTTGCGATTCGGAGACAGAAATACACTTTCTTCCTCCATGCTTCCGTCAGAAAAAAAATTTTCTTTTGTAAACCTCCCTCATGTTACAAAAATAAACAAAAAATAAAGAGATCAGTGGAAACAAAATTAGTGAACGAGTGAAATGGTGGAATGGCTTGTTGCCTCGCAACTTACACACCACTATTTGTTCATTCCTCATCTAGCAATAAATGCTGAATATCACAGAATTTTAAACTTCACAATGCCTTAATAATTGGACTTCTACTCGATGATTTACTTTCTTAAATTCCCAGTGCTGTGGAAAGTAGCAAACAACCTGCATGATCACTTTGATATAAGGGTTTCTGGATCTATCGGTTTTCCACCTGCCGTGCTTTGCTAATAGGTGAGATGGAATTTTGGCATTTGATGCATTAGATACAACTCCCAATCTAAGGTTGTGGAGGCCATAACTGTGGATATCAGGAGCGAATGGTTTTAGTGCTTCTAGTACTATTTCCCAAGTTCTTGTTACTGAGTCAACAATTTGTCAGTGCCAGCCCAGTTTTGGATCACACGATTCTGCGAAGTACTGGTAGTGCAGAATCTACCGAGTTCTCCCGTGGCTTGGAAGTGTCATTCAGCAATTACCACCGGGCAGGTTGGTTTAAAAGTTCTTCCAATAGTGATAGCACTACCTTGGCGGAACTGGTCAGTTTGACTTGGTTAAATGGATACAATAGTACAGTCCATTCTCTGTACACTAGTAATAACGCTGAAACGTAGAAAACCAGCAAACAAAGCCCCGTATTGGAGTGCCTGTACACTGTGTATAAGTTTGCTATTATCTCGGGTGTTATAGGCTCTTTTCTCAGTGGAGTTGATGCTGTTAACCTCCTGTAGCCTTGTAGTGCCATCTTGACCAACGGGCAGAGATAGTAGCAAGTCATTTTTGGCAAGTCCAAGTCAGGTCTCAAGTCATTATATGCAATCCAAGTCAAGTCACAAGTCATTAGGTCCAAGCAGAAGTCAAGTCAGAAGTCATTTGGTCACAGGGCAAGTCAAGTCAAGTCACAAGTCATTTCTTCTAAACACAAGTCAGGTCACAAATCTCTTTGTCCAAGTACAAGTCAAGCTGCACATTATATTTTCCGGCTGTAATAAGCAAAAAGAACCAGGTGTCAACTTACGAAGTAAAGAGTTATGAGTTTCGGACAGCGGAACACACCTTCTCTCCCATTATTTCTACAATGCCTCCGTAATTCCCTTTTTCACTTGTGTTGTTATTACTACTCTTGCAGTTTATCACATATCTGTCGTATATTGGACCTCTGTTTAATTTACTAAATGTACTTTGCAGGGTAAAAATAAGTGTTGAGATGAAATTAAAAAAGAAAATGTCACTCGCCTGATTACATGTAATATACTTACATTTTATTGTTCAATTTATACTAAAATGCTAACAATCGGTTAAGCTAGATAGTGTGACGCCGCGCCCCTCCGACGAAGGCGAGGGCGCCCTCCTCCTCGAGGCGCGGTGCGTCGGACGGCACGCCGGAGAGTCCCTGAGCGGCTAGGGACGAGTCCGTTGGGACCGAAGTATACCGTCCCCCAAGAAAGTTTGTCTTCGTCGAGATGATGGCTAATCTGATTGGTCGAAACTTAATGACGTAACCCGGACAGCTGCCTGGACTCCTGACTTATATACAACAATTAACAAGCGGCTGGTTTATTCATCAACACACTCAACCAATATAACAGTAGAGGGCGCTATTGACGGGGAAACTGCGCGATTATACGTGACCGGACTTCACCCAGAGCAGT